>VZTQ01006954.1:201098-242258 GCA_013400755.1 Pelecanoides urinatrix | reverse complement strand
GGGGGGGGTGTCCCAGCTGATGGGTGGGGGGCTGACACCGTGCTCCCCCGTCCCCAGAAATACCACCAGCTGCGCATCAAGATCCTGGGCGACTGCTACTACTGCATCTGCGGGCTGCCCGAGTACCGGGAGGACCACGCCGTCTGCTCCATCCTGATGGGGCTGGCCNTTACATCGTGCGTTTGCACCATGCATTTACATTGTGCATTTACATTGTGCATTTGCACCATGCGTTTGCACGGTGCATTTGCACTATGCGTGTGCACCATGCATTTGCACTGTGCATTTACATCGTGCGTTTGCACCATGCGTTTGCACTGTGCGTTTGCACTATGCGTGCGCATTGTGCATTTACATTNCAAGTTGTGCCAGGGGAGGTTTAGGTTGGACATGAGGAACAAATTCTTTCCTGCAGGAGTGGTCAGGCCTTGGCACAGGCTGCCCAGGGCAGTGGTGGAGTCCCCATCCCTGGAGGGATTTAAAAGACGTGTAGATGAGGCGCTTGGGGACATGGTTTAGTGGGCAGGGGGGGGTTGGGTTGATGTTGGACTCGATGACCTTAGAGGTCTTTTCCAACCTTAGTGATTCTGAGATTCTATGATTCCACCGCGCAGGGAAAAAAAAACTCCAATTTTTTTTCAGAAATATGAATTTTTCAGTCCTGACCAGAAGACAGAAAAAGGGTGACAGGGGACGCCCACCCTGACCATGGCTTGGGGCCTCTTTTTGCTCCATGGTTTGCAGCGCGTCCTTTTAGCCGTGTCCTAAAACAGCCTTTGCTCTGGCATGGGTGCCCTGGGGAAAAAAGGAGCGTGGGGAAGGTGGGGGGGGTGTTCAGGGGGGGCCCCCGCCGGGGCTGAGCCGCTCGCCGTTGCTCCCCGCAGCATCCTCTTCGCAGACATCGTGGGCTTCACCCAGCTCTCCTCCACCTGCAGCGCCCAGGAGCTGGTGAAGCTCCTCAACGAGCTCTTCGCCCGCTTCGACAAGCTGGCAGCCGTGAGTGCCCCCCCACGACCCCCCCTGGCATGTAACGAGCGGGGCAGGTCTCAGCCACCACCCTGCCCCGGCCCCAGCCGAAAGCTGCATCCCGGGATGGGGATGAGGAGGTTAAATTATTATTGCTCCGGGATGCTGGAGACGATGCCCTGCCCGTGTTGTAAAAATAGAGCTGGGAAAGGGGGGGCCCCCCCCGAGTCGGGGTGCTGCCAGGCTCCCGGCCAAGCCCTCGGGGGCGGCAGGATGGGAACGGAAAATCTGATGATTTGTGTCCCTGCTGGGTGCGGGAGACCTCGGCGTGGGTCAAGGTCATCCTGGGAGAGGGATGGAGGTGGGGAGGGGGCTGAGGGGGGGGGGGGGGTCCCAGCTGAGGGGGGGGGGGCTGCCGCGGGGCGCNGGGGGGGTGTCCCAGCTGATGGGTGGGGGGCTGACACCGTGCTCCCCCGTCCCCAGAAATACCACCAGCTGCGCATCAAGATCCTGGGCGACTGCTACTACTGCATCTGCGGGCTGCCCGAGTACCGGGAGGACCACGCCGTCTGCTCCATCCTGATGGGGCTGGCCATGGTGGAGGCCATTTCGTAAGGGCTTTCTCCTCGGGGAGGGCTGGGGGGGGGACATTCACCCCCAGGGAGGGGTGCCAGAGTGGGCAAGGGGTGCTGGTGGGCTGGGGATGCAGCCTGGGGGCTTTGGGGGGTCCAGCCTCTGCAAAATGCATTAAAATATGGTGGGGTGATAATTAACGATGGGGGAGGTCGGGATGGGGCTTGTGCATTTGCACCGTGCATTTAAACTGTGCCTTGGCACTGCACGTTTGCACCATGTATTTAGACCGTGCATTTGCACCGTGCATTTGCACGTTTGCACCATGTATTCGCACCGTGGATCTGCGCCACGCGTTGCCGGGCTTGGCCCGGCCTTGGCTTGGCGAGGTGGCGAACGCCCTTCCCTGCCCCGTCCCCAGGAGCGGCTGATGCTCTCCATCCTGCCCAAGCACGTGGCCGATGAGATGCTGAAGGACATGAAGAAGGACCCCAGCCAGAAGGAGATGCAGCAGTTCAACACCATGTACATGTACCGCCACGAGAACGTCAGGTAGGACCATCCCTNTTCTTTCCCCCCCCCCCCCCCAGCTACGTGCGGGAGAAGACCAAGACGTCGGTGGACATGCGGGTGGGGGTGCACAGCGGGACGGTGCTGGGGGGGGTGCTGGGCCAGAAGCGCTGGCAGTACGACGTGTGGTCCACCGACGTCACCGTGGCCAACAAGATGGAGGCGGGCGGCATCCCCGGGTGAGCATCTCCAGGGGCGGGGGAGGCGGGGGGGGACGAGGACGGGGTGACCCGCACCCAGGGGTGACGCTGGCACCCGGTGCTGGCAGGCGGGTGCACATCTCGCAGAGCACCATGGATTGCCTGAAGGGCGAGTTCGAGGTGGAACCGGGGGAAGGTGGCTCACGCTGCGAGTACCTGAAGGAGAAGGGCATCGTCACCTACCTCGTCGTGGTCCCCAAGCAGCCCCTGCGCAACGGCATCAACGGGGTGGTGAGCGGCGGCAGCGATGCCGCGGTGTGGTGGGGTTGGGGTGGGGGGGGACACCCCACCACGACCCACCGCCTTCCACCTTGCAGAAGCTGTCGTTGACCTCGTCCCATGGTGGCTCCCCGCCCTTGGTCAACACCAAGGAGCGCAACGGCAGCCTCAGCCTGGCCTGCACCAGCCCCGAGGAGCCCGAGGAGCCCGACGCCAGGGTGAGGGGCGCCCTGGAGAGCGGGGAGGAGGATGGAGAGGTACAGCCCATGCAAAGCATCCCCCTTCCAGCAGCTCGCCTGTATTTGGAGGGCTGCTGATGGCCAACACCGAGGTGGCCAAACCGCCTGGTGCCAGCGTGGGCTTGCTGATGTGTTGGTTGTACCGGCACAGGCGGTGAACCCCTCCTTCCCCAACCCGCGGCGGCGGCTGCGGTTGCGGGACCTGGCCGAGCGGGTGATCGACGCCTCGCAGAACGAGCAGGAGCTCAACAAGCTGCTCAACGAAGCTTTGCTGGAGCGCGAGTCCGTCCAGGCGTGAGTCACCCCAGCCGGCGGCGTGTCCCCTCGGGTGGGCTCGGCAGGTCCCCGGTGCCGCCAGGCAGTGACCGGTGGTGTCACCGGCAGGCTGAAGGGGAAGAGCACCTTCCGGCTCTCCATGCGCTTCATCGACCCCGAGATGGAGACGCGCTACTCGGTGGAGAAGGAGAAGCAGAGCGGGGCCGCCTTCAGCTGCTCCTGCGTCGTCCTCTTCTTCACTGCCTTGGTGGAGGTCTTCATCGATCCCTGGTACGGTGGGAAGGTGGTGGGGGCGGGCGGCCCCAAGACGCGCTCAGCCCCACCAGGCTTCAAACCCATCCCCTTTTGGCCTTTTGGCAGGTTGGTGACCAACTACGTGACCTTCGTGGTGGGGGAGATCCTGCTGCTCATCCTCACCCTCTGCTCGCTGGCTGCCATCTTCCCCCGGGTGAGACGGGACAGGCTCGCTGCTCATGGTGATGGGACACGGTGATGTCCCACCACTGTGTCCTGCCCAGGCGAACCCCTCTCCACCTTCCTCTCCCCGCAGGTCTTCCCCAAAAAGCTCGTGACCTTCTCCACCTGGATCGACAGGACCCGCTGGGCACGCAACACCTGGGCCATGGCTGCCATCATCATCGTCACCATGGCCGACATCGTAGACATGGTGAGCCACTAGCCCCGGTGCCAGCGGGGCTGAGCCTGCTCCAACCTCCATCCAGGCAGCCCATAATTGTGCACGGCCCCGTGCACAGCCGATCGTTAAAGCAATTAGCAAGACTGCACCACAGACAGGGGGATTTTAGGTCGGGTGTCCTCCTGCTTTGCAAGAAGGTTTGGTCTCTTCTGGTCTCTTCTTGGTCTCTTCTCCCAAGTAACAGTGATAGGATGAGAGGAAACAGCCTCAAGTTGTGCCAGGGGAGGTTTAGGTTGGACATTAGGAGAAATTTCTTTCCTGCAAGAGCGGTCAGGCCTTGGCACAGGCTGCCCAGGGCAGTGGGGGAGTCCCCATCCCTGGAGGGATTTAAAAGCCGTGGAGATGAGGCGCTTGGGGACATGCTTTAGTGGGCATGGGAGGGTTGGGTTGACGGTTGGACTCGATGATCTTAGAGGTCTTTTCCAACCTTAGTGATTCTGTGATTCTAGGATTCTAAAACAGCCTGTCCTGTTGGGTGGCCATGCAGCCCGGGGAGAGGTGCACCCGTCCCCGTGTCCCCCTCTTCACCCTGCCCTTGTGCCCCCAGGTCTGCTGCCAGCAGGACCATGGCAGGACAGGCAACAGGACGGCAGGGCCACCGCGGCTGGGTGGCTGCGGGGAGCAGCCCAAGTACTACAGCTACATCGCCCTGCTGGCCTTGGTGGCCACCATCATGCTGGTCCAGGTCAGCCACATGGTCAAGCTGACCCTCATGGTGCTGATCACCGGGGCCACCGGCGTCGTCAATATCTACGCCTGGGAGCACATCTTTGACCAGTACGACCGCCGCCGTGGCCAGCAAAGCACGTAAGGGGTGGCAGGGGGGTGGGCACGGGTTGCGGGGGCACGGCCGTGCCCACCACCCACCCACGCCTCACCGCCTCTGCCGGCAGGTCCTCGCTGGTCCCCTCCAAGTACTCCATGACGGCGATGATCTTCATCGTGATGCTCAGCTTCTACTACTTCTCTCGCCACGTGAGCGACTCACCCCTCTGCGTTTTCACCCTCAGCCCCTGCCCTTATTTTTTGCAAGCTCCGAAGCAGCAGGATTTGTCCCCAGCTGTGGTCAGCATCATCAGCGCTTCTCCAAGGAAGCCCACCCAAGGAAGCCCTTTCTCTCCGGGACCACATCAGTGCAGAGAACACCTCCATCTCACCCCCGTGGTTAGGGCTGGGCAGCAACACGGACCCTGCGAGGGTCCCGTTTGCACCTCTGAGCGGGTCTCATGTCCCCAGTTAGGGCTTCACCCTGTCCCAGAGCCTTTCTCCAGGCTGTCCCCAAGCCCGGACCAGCCCGACAGTGGCCAGGATGCTCCCAGCGCTGAAGGGGACCCACTGGTGGGTGGGAACTGTGGGTGCAGCCATCTCCTCCCACCCATAGGTGGAGAAGCTGGCCAGGATCCTCTTCCTCTGGAAGATCGATGTCCACGACCAGAAGGAGCGGGTCTACGAGATGCGGCGCTGGAACGAGGCCCTCGTCACCAACATGCTGCCCGAGCACGTGGCCCGGCACTTCTTGGGCTCCAAGAAGCGGGACGAGGTGAGGGGCACCTGGGGGGGGGGGATTTGCCCCCATTTTTTTGGGGGGTGCCCCTCTGGATCCGGAGGCTTTGCCGAAGGCTCTGGCTGAGCAGCTGTGGTTGGGTGAAGATGATGTCTTGGCCGTGCAAGGCGAGGTTGCAGAGCACCCTCATTTTTTCACACGTGCCAAGGGAAGATGGCTTCACAGGAGGGTTTGGGCTGGCTGGAGGTGCTGGTGTCACGCGTGGGCATGTCCCCGGCTCACAGCCACCGTCCCATCCTGTCCCCAGGAGCTGTACAGCCAGTCCTATGATGAGATCGGCGTCATGTTCGCCTCCCTCCCCAACTTCGCCGACTTCTACACGGAGGAGAGCATCAACAACGGAGGCATTGAGTGCCTGCGGTTCCTCAACGAGATCATCTCCGACTTCGATGCGGTGAGTTGGGATGGAGCCGGCCGTGGGGCTTGGCCAGACCTTCCCTTCCTGCCCCATCTGGGGGCAGAAGGACCTGCCATGGCCCCGGGGTGCCTGAGGGTCTTGTCTCCACGGTTCAGCTCCTGGACGAACCCCAATTCCGGTGCATCACCAAAATCAAAACCATCGGCAGCACCTACATGGCTGCTTCTGGAGTGACCCCCGATGCCAACGCCAACGGCTACAGCACCAAGGTGAGGGGTCCCCGTGGTGGGGGGACAGCGGCCAAGGCGGGGGCAGGCCTGACCCACGCTGCCCTTGCAGAAGGAGACCCTCTCGGATAAGGAACGCTGGCAGCACTTGGCCGACCTGGCTGACTTTGCCTTAGCCATGAAGGTGACGTTGATGAACATCAACTACCAGTCCTTCAACAACTTCATGCTCCGCATAGGCAAGTCCATGAGCGTGGGGCAGGGTCTGCCTCGGTGTCCCCTGTCCCTCCTTCCCCGTGCGTGGTGGGACACCGGACAGGGGCTGTAGTTCAGCAGCTGAAGGCAGCAAGGCTGGGGGGGGACCTCATGGCCCTGACCCATCCCTTGGGACACTCTCCTGCAGACCAGGATGTCCTGTCCGTGTCACCAGGCGCGGAGGTGACGTCTACTCCCCGTCTTGCACAGGCATGAACAAGGGGGCCGTGCTGGCGGGCGTCATCGGCGCCCGCAAGCCGCACTACGACATCTGGGGCAACACGGTGAATGTGGCCAGCAGGATGGAGTCCACCGGCGTGATGGGGAACATACAGGTGGGATGGGGGGGAGGGAACAAATCGGCAACCCATGGGGGGCTGCAGCCCTCGAAACACCCCAGGCTTTGGGTGGGAGGGGGAAAGGGCTGGCAGGAGCCCACAGGAGGGTTGGGGCTGGCTGAGGGGCTCTGCCGAGCTGAGAATCATAGAATCACAGAATCACTAAGGCTGGAANCCTTCTTGGCCACCTGGGCAAATGGGGCAAGGTGATGCACCCCAAGACAGCGGGGCAGGTTGTTGCCCGAGTGGCACGTGGGGGGTCCCTGCTCCCCATGTCAAGGACCCCTTTGGCCTCCCACCACGTCTTGCTTGTCCCCGCAGGTGGTGGAGGAGACCCACCTCATCCTGAAGGAGTACGGCTTCCGCTTCGTGCGCCGGGGAGCCATCTTCGTCAAGGGCAAAGGGGAGCTGCTCACCTTCTTCCTCAAGGGCCGGGAGAAGCAGGGCTCCTTCGTCAACGGCTCCTCCGTCACCCTGCCCCATCAGGTGGTGGACAGCTCCTGAGGGTCCGGCGCCCGCCCGCCAGCACAGCCACCGCCTCCCGGCGCCGAGCGGGGCGGCTCGGGGTGGGGGGCCCGCCGCCTGCCGCCGGGGACGTCCATCCCACCGCGGTCCGGATCTGAAACCAAATTTGAGAAACCAACCCCTTCGCACGACCCTTTCCGAGCCCCCGCTGGAGATTTCTGGTGGGGGGGTTTTTGCTCCATCGCACCGAGCAGGAGGGAGACGCGGGGCCGTCCCGGTGGGCTCCTCCGGCCGTTCACGCTCGTGCGCGAGCGCACGCAAGCTCGCAGCCCTCGGCGGGCACGGGGCCGGGGACACGCGCTGCCTTTCCCCGGGCGTCCCGGGCAGGCGGCCGCGCTGGGGGACAGCACGACGTTAAAGTAGCATCACGGGCCCCGGCTGCCGCGCGCTCGGCACGAGGAGATCCAAACTCAGGGCCGGATGGGAAGACACCGCGTCTCTCCTGCGTGCCGGGAGCGGTAGCTACAAACCGGGAGCATCCGGGGTTTGCTGTTAGTTCGTACCAAGTTCATCCTCGTCACAAAACCACCGTAGTTAGGAGAGCGGGGAGACGGAGAGCGCAGTGCCGCCTTTGACTCGGGGAAGAAGAAAAAGGAACTGATATTGTGTATTTCAGATATATAAATATATATATAAGAGTACAAATTGACATTTATATTTTTAACCGTGCCCGTTCCCTCCCCGCGGCGGGGCTCGCGCTCATCCGCTGCGATCGGCTGCTGTCACTTTGCTGTCGCTTGATGGAAGAGAGGAGCAGGGACTGGCCGAGGAGGGGACGGGTGCGTTACAGCCGATGCTGGCAGGGCCGGGGGGCGAAGGCAGGCACCCGCAGAGTGTAATTACGCCGCTAGTTTCTTGAATAGAAGCAGTTGAATTTCAAAGCCTGATTCTGCGCCTGCTTTGTTCTGGGGGTTGTGGATACGGCGAGAAGGGTTTGACCGCCTTGCCGAGGGGATGTTGGTTTTGGAGGGGTGAGCACCTCCGGTCGGTGGCATTCGCTCCTCTCCCTCGGCGGGGCCCAGCCGAGTACCCAACCGCTGGGAACGGTGATACGAACGATACGGGAGTTTAATCTCCACCCCGTCAGGAAATAAAAATCCACATCCACCACCCGCGCTGCTGCGTCTCTGCCTTCGCAGGGCCTGGCTGCGGGTGCAAGCAGCACCCACGGGGACCCGGAGCGATGCCGGGGAGGGGCAGAAACCTGCATCCGCGCCCGCCCTGCCAGACGCAGCCCCTGGGGGTGTTTGTGCCCTGGGGAAGAAGCTCGGAGGTGTGACGGGTCTCATGGCCTGGACCTGCCTCCCTCCGTCCCACACAAACAGGGGACTGGGCCCAAGACCTGGGTTAAGCCCGGCTTTGCCGCAGCTGCCTCAGTGACAAGCCGGAACACTTTAGCCTAGCAGCTTAAGTGCCCAGCTCCCACAGATTTCCCCCAAAAGCCTGGCCCAGACCTTCGCCCCACAGCAAGGTCAGGCTCTGCCTCCCCGCGGGAGCGGGGGAAGAGGCACCTCCAGGGGAAGGTGCGCAAGGTCAGGGCAGGGACTTACACAGAAGTCTGTCCCCTGCAAACTGACGGCAAAGCACCCAGCAGCGCTTTTTCCACTTCCTAAACGTTTTTCACAGAAGAAAACGCGACCACAGAATTAAAAGTGATGTGGGACAATGAAAATGCCTTTCGATGGTGCACAGCCGGCACCATTCAAAAGCCCAGGCCTCTCCAAACAGGAGCGAGCGAAGGCTCGCCCCGCAAGCGCCCCACGAGCTGTCCGCTCTTCTAAAGCAGCTGCAGCTGGTCGGTGTCAGCCTGGCCAGCCTTCCTCCGCGAGAAGCTCTGAATATTAGGGGTAGGAATCTCTACCTGGAGCTACAACACTCGAAAGCTGGAGGTTACATTTAAACAGGTTGTCCAGTTCACTCTGGAAAAGGAGGTTTAATGATCACAGAAAAAATTTTAAAAAATTATAAAGTGCTTTCCCTGTGCCTTATCACACATGGGACTGGCATAAAAACGAGACAGGAGAAAATACTGTCATTTAAACCACATTATATATATATTGTCATTTAAACCCCATTTTATTCTACTAAACCACATTCAAAGACTAAAGGAAATCAACAGAAGATTTTTTTAAACATCACAATTTCAGTAACGTAGAACTTTCATTAACGAGTTTTTAAAGTATTGTTACAAAACAGCAAGATTTTAAAGATCTGATCCAGACTTGAAGCACAACGACGGGACACCAGCAAAGCTGCCCCACGCCTGAAGGGGAGGAAACAGCACGTGTAAAGCTACTGCCGGGGTGAAATTTTCTGGAAAGTTCAGTGTTCGTGCCTGGGGGGGGTTAACACAGCCCGCAGGAGGGCACGGGCTGCTGCTGGCCATAACTAAACCTCACCTCTGTCCCTCAACCCCTTCCAGCTTCTAACGTGACGTCCTTTCCTGGCTGTAGTAAGGAGGGCACAGATTACTCCGCTTGCTCCCCTCTCGTTGAGGTGCGCTGGATAAGTGCACGGTGCGGATCCATCGGGCATTGCCCCCAAAGCACCGCGATCCTGAACTTTTAATATAGTTTTTCATTCCAACCGTGAGACGTTTCCTGCAACTGCGGAGTTCTGCGGCACCAGATCAGCGCTCGAACAAGCAAGAAGCACAAGATTACCTGCAACAACAGACACCCGAAAGCCTGGAGGACACATCGCTCTCGAGATTCAGACTGGGCCAGTCGCTCCTCGGGGAGTTCCCAGCAGCGCTGCAGTCCACGGAAAACATTTGCGTTTCGAGGTCGCTCCCCGCAGGCGGGCGAGCTCGGGGAGAAGCATTACTGAGGAGAGCCGGGGTGGCTTACGCAGCTCCATCCCCGCTTTCTTCGGCGCTGCTGAAGGAGCGGAAGGCTTTGTGCAGGGCCCCGCGGCGAAACAGGTCCGAGTGAGCCGCTGCCGTCTCTGCTAGAGATGCGGGAGCGTCCGCTGGCAGGCAGAAGCAGACGGATCAGTGGGGAAAGGAACACCATGTTGCCAGCATAAAACTATTTGCTTCTCATTCTTCCCTTGTCCCCAGAGAGTTTTTCACTCTCCCTCGCCATAGTTTTTCTTCTCGTAACCCTTCTCTCTCCTTCTTAACCCTTCGCGTCCTGCAGCTCCCCCATGGGATTTGACGGCTGCAGAAAGCGCGAGCGCCTTAAGAAACACCCACTGCTGACAGTAACGTGGGAGCCTCAGCCACCTGGTTGCTCTCTCAGCTCAGAAGACACTGAAATTTGTGAGCAAAGGCAGAACTTCACCTCTAAAAGGATGGCTGCTGCAAGGAAAGGAGAGGGGGAACTGTTGATACAGTGCACGACCCTTTCTCCAGCCTAACTGCAAGCCAAGGAGCTCGCAGAAGCAGGCCTGAGACCCTGACCGATGGCAGAGAGAAGAGATTATTAGTCCCAGCTGCTCTGTCCCGAGCTCCATCTAGCCGCACGTTGGTCCACGCGCTCCGCAGCCCGGCCAGCCATGAGCGGGACACGGCGTGGCTGGAAACACGGGGAGACAGACGGGCAAATGATTTCTCAGCCCAGTTTGGCATTTGTAGTAACCGGTAACACAGATCCAGGACTAAGCCGTGCCACGGTGTTAGGGCTGCACCAGACACTCAGTGCTGCGGTCAGTCTTTGTCATACCATAGAATCGCTAAGGTTGGAAAAGACCTCTAAGGTCATCGAGTCCAACCGTCAACCCAACCCCCCCATGCCCACTAAACCATGTCCCCAAGCGCCTCATCTCCACGTCTTTTAAATCCCTCCAGGGATGGGGACTCCACCACTGCCCTGGGCAGCCTGTTCCAATGCTTGACAACCCTTTCAGTGAAGAAATTTCTCCTCATGTCCAACCTAAACCTCCCCTGGCACAACTTGAGGCCGTTTCCTCTCGTCCCATCGCTGTTCCTTGGCAGAAGAGACCGACCCCCCTCGCTCCAACCTCCCTTCAGGCAGTTGCAGAGCGCGATGAGGTCTCCCCTCAGCCTCCTCTTCTCCAGGCTGAACACCCCCAGTTCCCTCAGCCGCTCCCCATCAGACTTGTGCTCCAGGCCCTTCCCCAGCTCCGTTGCCCTTCTCTGGACACGCTCCAGCCCCTCCATGTCCTTCTTGTCGTGAGGGGCCCAAAACTGAACCCAGGATTCGAGGTGCGGCCTCACCAGTGCCCAGTACAGGGGCAATGCCGAGTACTGGGCCTCCAGTACCAGGAGGAGGGAGCACTGCTGATACAGAGGAGGGGGAGCAGGTGGCGTCAGGGAAAGATTTTCAGGCAGAGATCTTTGTTAGGAGTATTCCGATCTGAGTTATGAGTATTTTGCAGTATCCCTGACCCTTTCAAAGGGGTCATAGCCCTCGCTGCTGCCTCTCTTCTCTCTGCCGATGCACTGCAGCACATGCCAGCGCACCTACGAGTGCAGCAAGGGGCAGTTAGGGCCTGGCTGCACAAGGTGAGACATCCCAACACCAGGCCTCAATTAGTCATTTATCTGATTGCATTGAGAGAGAGAAATTCCTGGCAGTGGAAAGATCTTGTCTTATTTGCCTACACGTAACTCCCACCCTCCGAAAGATCCCGGGGCTGGGTGACAGGTTTTCAAGGATCGGAAACGAGTCCAAGGTCATAAGTCGACTGGAACAAACTATCACTGCGATTGAGGCTGGCAGCGTCCGAGTTTCTGGCTGCACTTGCTCCCCAGGCGCCTCCACGTGTGCGGAGTGCGCTAGCACAGCTGGGCTCTATCCGTCAGACTTGTGAGAGCAGCATCCTGATCCCGCTGGCACCGTACCGGAGCCTGCGCTCCGAGTAATCGCAAACTGGGAACCAGCAGCCCGTCCCCCTGACGCGATCCAAGCTTGCGGTCACACCTTTCCTTTCTCAGCCCCACATTTCCCTCCCTCCAGCCACCCCATCTCACCAGTATTGCGAGAGATCTGTGCTTTTGTGCTAGGGAAGAGTTACAACTGCTTGAAGACCCAGCAACGATTGCACACAACTTCTATGATTTTTTCTCCCTCAGAAATAAGACAGCTTGCTCCCTTTAGTCCCCAAACTCAACTAGAAAGAAACCCCATCTGTCCGCAGAACCACGGTGCGGCCTGCTCACCCCACACCCCCAGACAGACCCCCGCACCGTCCACTTACGTGTGCAGGAAACCACGACTTCAGTGGGGAGGCTGCGACAGAGATCTCTGTAAAGCAGCCTCACGTTGAACGGAAAGGTCTTGCTTTTACTCGACACGTTGTAATTAAAGACCAGCAAGTCACACAAGGAGTTCCTCTGCAAGGTTCCTTCTATCTGGTCTGAAAAGTGTTCCTGGAGGGACGAAGACAAGTTCTGAAACATGAAGCTAGGCAGGGAGTCCGTTAGCGTGGGGCTGGGAGCTCGCCGAGTGCAGTGCCCCCACCCTCCGTGCCATGCCCGTACGCTGTACCTCGAGCAACCCTCACCTGGGAAAGACTTAAATAAACCGGTGCTCGTGCACACCCTTAAGCCACGTCCTCCAGCGGCTTTTTACAAGATCGCAGCTACTTCAGCTTAGGGACCTCCGGAGTTTGGCAGTAAATTTTAAATGAGCCACCTGACAACATCCAAGTACGTGACAATCGATGAAACGGGCAATCGAGTTTAGAGCCGCACGAGAAGTTCTAAAAACCAGAACTGGGCTCCACATAAAGTGCCAAGATTCCCCCCAGCGCTTCAGAGACTCGTAACACCTGGTACATCAAAGGGAAAAGGACTGGTGAACAGCATTGCTGCAGCCACTGGTACCTGTAACTGGTCTGCCTGGTACCTCCTCCCCACGTAAGCGTTGAGGTGGTCGGACAGGACAGACAAGAAGCGCCTGATGTCCGTCTGCAAGTATTTCTGGGCGATCTGCTCCAGGGGGATGAAGATGGGGACGGAGTGGCGGTGAATCTGCACTTCTGGCTTGGCGAGCAGGTCCAGGTAGTAGGAATCCAAGTAGGTGCCCTCGTAAGCCGTGCTGATGCAGAAACACACTCCCCGCTTGGTCAGCTTCCCACTGATCCCTTGGGTGCAGAGAGAGGGTTCACTCAGCAAACCGCAAGGCAGCTTTGCCGGGGCAACGCAGACTGCAAGAGGGGCTGCGTCCTCGTACTACGCTAGCTCAGAGAGCTCCCTCAGAGGATTAAAGACTCGCAGGAGTTTAGGGACATAAAACACAGCAACTTTTTAACAAGGGGCCTCTAACGAATTCAAGCAGCTTAAATTCCCAATAACTGAGTTATGCTGCCACTTCCAAACACGGTTCTAGTGACAGGGAGAACAGGCTGCCCTGGGCGGAGGAAGGCAGCGCTTCGCTGCCCCAAGGAGAGCGGCAGGAGTGCTCACGGCGGGGCTCAGCTCACTTGCATCAAGGCAGGACTCGCATCCTCACACTGTCCGGAACACGGAGCAAAGATGACTCTCGTTGGGAACGAAAAAAATTAAAATACAAAGCTCAGGAGCAAATGAAAAGAGAGTTCTGACCTCACATGCTTGCTTGGAAGACCCAGACCTGCTGGATATTTAACTGCCTAATTCCCAAAGATTTCATTCGTAAGGTAGTTACGCGTTTTCCAGAATTTAGTTTAAACGATACAGTTCAGTAAATCATAGCTCCTGGAACATCTCAGAGGCCTCCTGTGAAAGGCAGGCGATTACAAGGTTACCGCTCTTCCGGCATTTTCAGACTCTAAGTGCTCCAAGCACAACAGCAGCAACGTTAACAGGGAAGTTACACTTCACGCCAGGCTCATTTCCCAAAATTTAGCACCCCAGAAACGCAGCCGTTGGCAGAACACATGCAAATCTTGAGACATTACCTGTGAGGTAAAAGACCTCCAGCATGGCCTTAACGCTTTTTATCTTCCACTCTAAAACAGCCTGAGCCCTGGGCTGTGCCGGATCCGACACGACTTCTTCTTTCCCAAGTTGCTACAAAAGGCAGAAGAGAAGAGAGGTCAGAAATCGCTGACACGAACGTGTCACCTGCAGGGAACCCAGTCAGGCTACAGAGAAAGAATAACTCGCTCTGAGAAGAGCGAGATGGTGTTTAAAGCAGAAGAGGGGAGAAATGAAGCAGAAGATGGGAGAAAAACTCAAGAAAAGAATTCAGAAACAGCCACACAACTTCCAAGCAAGTAAACCCAGCAGTTCTGGACTACACAGTATTGAAAACAAGGGACGCCAGGGCTACATGTCACTTAAAAGGAGAAAATAAAAAAATAATAGTTGACTCTATACGAATAATCTCAGTAATGCATGAGCACACCACAGCCCTCTGCCAGAGGTCTGCAGCAAGCCCCTTCTCACCCGCTTTTGCTGCAGGTCCACTTTAGCCCGCAGCTCATCCCTCTGGAGTCTCAGCTCCCGCACTCTCGCTTTCAGCCTGGCCAGCTTCTCTTTTTGCTGCTCCATTTCCTCTTGCTTCACGGCTGCCTCATAAGCCTGCGCCTCCAGCATTTCCAGGTGAGCCAACACCCCTGCGAGGAAAAGCACGACACGCTCGAAAATCCAGGCTGTGATTGTAAGTGGTCTGCACTGCGGTACCCAAACTAAAGTCGGTCCAGGGCAGATACATAAAGAAACCACTTACAACAGCTTTTCAAAGGGTGAAAAGCCTCTGGTGAAGAGGCTTTCGGAAATTTTAAACAGCGAGGCTGAGCGCCAACAGACCCTAAACACTGGGGTGCACCACAGCAGCTGGCTAAGCTCCTGAAAAGCAGAGTAAGCCAGTCCCGATCCCAAGAGATCTGCAATTCCCAGTTTTACTTCTAACCCAAAGTGACTACTCTGAAGCCCCCGTACCCTAAATTGGCCAAGAGCGACTCAAGACACGACTCAGCAAGCCAGGGGGTCACTTCTGGCCCCGAGCGTTTTAGGGTTCACCCCTGCGGGAGGACACACTTTGCACACTCGGATGTCCTGCGCCCCAGAGAGCTCACCATCTGGTGAATACGCCTTCCCTTCCTCCATCTTCCCTCTCCTGCAAGCAAGGAGGCAGACGTCAGCCCTCCCCGGCCAGGCTCCGTCCCTTGGGATGCGGCGACGTGGAGGCAGCGAGAGCTTCTTCCTCAGGGGACCTTCCTCTTCCTCCTCCTGCTGCAACGAGACTCCGAGAAGCGCCGAGGGCAGGTCTAGCACCCGGGCCGGCCCCACGCAGGACCAATCCCACGGGCTGATAGCTGAAACGACACGTTATAACCCACCATTTTCTATAAGCCACCATTTCACACCAGCCCCGCAAGGAAACCCCCCGGGGGCGCTGGCACGGACACGATTCACCCGCCTCCGCCCGCAGGACGAGCCCGGAGAGCCGCCACAGCCACGGGGAGGTGACAGGGAGGCACCCGGGGGTGCCGGGGCTCTCCCCGCACGGTCGGGCTGGGGTGGGCCGGGACCCCCCGGGGACCCCGCCGAGGGGGACAGGGACAAGGGGGGAGCTGGGCAACCGGGGGCCTCCGCACCGGGGGGCTGAGGGGGCCGCGCCGAGGGGCTGGGGGCGCAGGCGGCCGGGCCCCTTCCCCAACGGCTCCCGCACTCACCATAGCAACCGGCGCTCAAACTGCGCGCCTCAGCGCCGCCGGAAGGACGTCACCTCCCCTGACGCCATTTCCCTCCCTCCCCTACACCGCTTGCCGTACAACAAAATGGCGGCGGGGGGTTGCCTCCCGGCGTACACCGCGCCTCCCGGCGGGCTGTGCGGCGCCGTACGGCAGCATGGCGGCTCCCGGAGCGGCGGCGGCAGCAGCGGCGCTGGTGCAGTACGTGGTGCTGCGGGGGGACCTGGGCCGGCCGCCGCGCTCGTGGCCGCTGGGCGCGGTGGTAGCGCAGGGCTGCCACGCCGCCCTGGCCGCCGCGCATGCGCACCGCCAGCACCCCGATACCCGCGCCTACCTGGAGTCGGGCGGCGCCATGCGGACCGTCGTGCTGGAGGTGCGCGGGGCAGGCCGGGAGCCGCGGGGCACGCCGGGAGCGCCGCGCTCGGAGGGGGCGGGCGGCGGCCATTTTGGGGCGGGCGCGGCACAGCCCTGAGGGGACGGTGAGGGGCGGCTCTGTGGGGACTCCCCGGCCGGGCCGGGCCTGGCGGGCAGGGGCCGGCCGTGACTCGCCCTCCCCCGGGCCCGGCCTGCCCTCCCGCCCCTCTCCCCCGCGGAGTGAACCGCGGCCTAAGCTTCCCAAGGGCCGCTGGCCCCTGCGGCTGCGAGGCCTCCGGTCCCGGAGGCGCCGTTACCCCCAGTGAAACCCCGCAACCACCCAGGACCGCAGCATGAGGCGGGGGGGTTCAGGGCCGTGGTCTGGCACCGCTTGAGGGGCGGCCTCTGTGTGGTCGGGCAGAGCTGTTTGCCTTTGCGCGCTGAGGCGGCTGAGCTTGCCAGGGGAAAAACCTGCGGTTTTGAAGGTTTCCAGCCTGTGTTGGCTCACAACCCCCAGCTCCTACCCGCAGCGCTTGCAGAGGCCGGCGGTGCAGTCAGGGCCTGCAAGAAAAAAATGCCTTTTGGGTAAGATACAAAGTAGGGGGATTGCCCATCCTAATAGCCTCGCACCCCAGCCCTCACAGAGGACTTTGTCTCTCCCCAGGCGCCGGACGAAGCCGCCCTGACGGCGCTGGCGGAGACCCTGAAGCAGCACAGCATCGACCACGAAGTGTGGACCGAGCAGCCCGAGAACGTGGCCACCTGCCTGGCGCTCAGGCCCTACCCGAAAGACCAAGTGCACCAGCACCTGAAGAAATTTAAATTGCTGAAGTGACCGCGACCGGGCACAGGCAGCTCTCCTCCTGCGCCAGAGCCCAGCGCACCCCCGGACAGGCGCCGGGAAGAAAGCTGCTGTGTCTCGGGAGCGCTGTGCTAGTGCTCCGCAGCAGGTAGTCTTCTCCTTGCGTGGTGGTAGCAGTTATACAGTGTGAAACGTCTCTTTGGTGGGGAGGATTAAATGTTATTCTGTGCGGAAAGTGGCTACGTGTTGTATTAATCTGCTGCCTGCGTGCAGCCGGCGTGCTTGTAGGTCGTCCCACTGCCAGCGCAGGCAAACTTCTAGGTTTTGTCACGCTTGAAAATCTCTCCGGTGCTTTTTAGGGGCGACTTTTCCCTTGGGCAGCCCTTTGAGCTTCCCCGTCTGTCTGTCCGTCCATCCCAGCAGCTGCTTTCTCCGTGTCCGAGCTCCGCAAGCGGGGCCTGGCCCCAGGCACGGATTTGGTGCTGGTTCTGCTGCCGGTGCCTCTCCCACCTCCGCCCCTCGCTCTGCGGCCGCCAGATCGCTTCTTCCTCCCGCACCAAAGCAAGGTTCGTCCATGACTTTATTTGCGCTGAACCGCGCCACGAAACGCTGCTGGGAGCCACGCGAACAGCAGACGGCAGCATTGGCCGGCGAGCCGGGACTCGTCCTGCTGCGTTCGGCCTCGTTTACAGGGAAAATGTTTGAAATGAGCCTCTTTCTTAAAAAAAAAAAAAGTGCGTTGTCAGCTAGAAGTGCGTGTGCCCCACCTCGCCGTGTCCCAGTCGTGCTGCGGATGCCGCCGTTACCCCCTGCCCCGCCGATCTCCCCTTTTCCAGAGCCAAGGAGAGCACAGGGCTGCTCTCCCCGGCCTTCAATTCCAGGCTCCAGGCAGGAACCGGGCACCGTTTCTCTCGCCAGAGCCAACCCGAGCGGCGTTTCCACCGAGGTGTTAACGCACGCCGGCAGCCCCCCGCCGCGGTGCCAGGGAGCGCTCGCCCACAAAACCCAGCGCCGAAACCCCGCGTAGCCCCCTGCGGCGGGGACAGGGCAGGATCTGGCCTGGGGTGCGCCGCAGACCAAGGGCCGGGGTTTAAAGCTGCCCCCGAGCCCTTTTCCGGACCCCCCGGTTTAATAAAAAAATAACCCCGGTGTCACCGCGGGGAGCAGAGCTGCGGGTCCGCTCCCCTCTTCCCGGTGCCCACCATCCGCGCCGTGCTCCAGCGGTAAATTGGCTGACTAATAACGCTATCTATGTATTTTCTCTACAGTGCTTTGGGATTTAAGACGGTGTTTTTGCCACCAAACGCCGCACACCGGCTAATTTCCAGCTCCCCAGCGTGACAAACCGCGGTGACGGAGGGGTTCCCGGGGAAAGGACGGCGTGACCCCCCGGCTGCCCACGCTCCGGCCCCGGCACCNGCAGCGGCGCTGGTGCAGTACGTGGTGCTGCGGGGGGACCTGGGCCGGCCGCCGCGCTCGTGGCCGCTGGGCGCGGTGGTAGCGCAGGGCTGCCACGCCGCCCTGGCCGCCGCGCATGCGCACCGCCAGCACCCCGATACCCGCGCCTACCTGGAGTCGGGCGGCGCCATGCGGACCGTCGTGCTGGAGGTGCGCGGGGCAGGCCGGGAGCCGCGGGGCACGCCGGGAGCGCCGCGCTCGGAGGGGGAGGGCGGCGGCCATTTTGGGGCGGGCGCGGCACAGCCCTGAGGGGACGGGGGGGGGCGGCTCTGTGGGGGCTCCTCGGCCGGGCCGGGCCGGGCCTGGCGGGCAGGGGCCGGCCGTGACTCGCCCTCCCCCGGGCCCGGCCTGCCCTCCCGCCCCTCTCCCCCGCGGAGTGAACCGCGGCCTAAGCTTCCCAAGGGCCGCTGGCCCCTGCGGCTGCGAGGCCTCCGGTCCCGGAGGCGCCGTTACCCCCAGTGAAACCCCGCAACCACCCAGGACCGCAGCATGAGGCGGGGGGGTTCAGGGCCGTGGTCGGGCACCGCTTGAGGGGCGGCCTCTGTGTGGTCGGGCAGAGCTGTTTGCCTTTGCGCGCTGAGGCGGCTGAGCTTGCCAGGGGAAAAACCTGCGGTTTTGAAGGTTTCCAGCCTGTGTTGGCTCACAACCCCCAGCTCCTACCCGCAGCGCTTGCAGAGGCCGGCGGTGCAGTCAGGGCCTGCAAGAAAAAAATGCCTTTTGGGTAAGATACAAAGTAGGGGGATTGCCCATCCTAATAGCCTCGCACCCCAGCCCTCACAGAGGACTTTGTCTCTCCCCAGGCGCCGGATGAAGCCGCCCTGATGGCGCTGGCGGAGACCCTGAAGCAGCACAGCATCGACCACGAAGTGTGGACTGAGCAGCCCGAGAACGTGGCCACCTGCCTGGCGCTCAGGCCCTACCCGAAAGACCAAGTGCACCAGCACCTGAAGAAATTTAAATTGCTGAAGTGACCGCGACCGGGCACAGGCAGCTCTCCTCCTGCGCCAGAGCCCAGCGCAGCCCCGGACAGGCGCCGGGAAGAAAGCTGCTGTGTCTCGGGAGCGCTGTGCTAGTGCTCCGCAGCAGGTAGTCTTCTCCTTGCGTGGTGGTAGCAGTTATACAGTGTGAAACGTCTCTTTGGTGGGGAGGATTAAATGTTATTCTGTGCGGAAAGTGGCTACGTGTTGTATTAATCTGCTGCCTGCGTGCAGCCGGCGTGCTTGTAGGTCGTCCCACTGCCAGCGCAGGCAAACTTCTAGGTTTTGTCACGCTTGAAAATCTCTCCGGTGCTTTTTAGGGGCGACTTTTCCCTTGGGCAGCCCTTTGAGCTTCCCCGTCTGTCTGTCCGTCCATCCCAGCAGCTGCTTTCTCCGTGTCCGAGCTCCGCAAGCGGGGCCTGGCCCCAGGCACGGATTTGGTGCTGGTTCTGCTGCCGGTGCCTCTCCCACCTCCGCCCCTCGCTCTGCGGCCGCCAGATCGCTTCTTCCTCCCGCACCAAAGCAAGGTTCGTCCATGACTTTATTTGCGCTGAACCGCGCCACGAAACGCTGCTGGGAGCCACGCGAACAGCAGACGGCAGCATTGGCCGGCGAGCCGGGACTCGTCCTGCTGCGTTCGGCCTCGTTTACAGGGAAAATGTTTGAAATGAGCCTCTTTCTTAAAAAAAAAAAAAGTGCGTTGTCAGCTAGAAGTGCGTGTGCCCCACCTCGCCGTGTCCCAGTCGTGCTGCGGATGCCGCCGTTACCCCCTGCCCCGCCGATCTCCCCTTTTCCAGAGCCAAGGAGAGCACAGGGCTGCTCTCCCCGGCCTTCAATTCCAGGCTCCAGGCAGGAACCGGGCACCGTTTCTCTCGNCTTGCGTGGTGGTAGCAGTTATACAGTGTGAAACGGCTCTTTGGTGGGGAGGATTAAATGTTATTCTGTGCGGAAAGTGGCTACGTGTTGTATTAATCTGCTGCCTGCGTGCAGCCGGCGTGCTTGTAGGTCGTCCCACTGCCAGCGCAGGCAAACTTCTAGGTTTTGTCACGCTTGAAAATCTCTCCGGTGCTTTTTAGGGGCGACTTTTCCTTTGGGCAGCCCTTTGAGCTTCCCCGTCTGTCCGTCCGTCCATCCCAGCAGCTGCTTTCTCCGTGTCCGAGCTCCGCAAGCGGGGCCTGGCCCCAGGCACGGATTTGGTGCTGGTTCTGCTGCCGGTGCCTCTCCCACCTCCGCCCCTCGCTCTGCGGCCGCCAGATCGCTTCTTCCTCCCGCACCAAAGCAAGGTTCGTCCATGACTTTATTTGCGCTGAACCGCGCCACGAAACGCTGCTGGGAGCCACGCGAACAGCAGACGGCAGCATCGGCCGGCGAGCCGGGACTCGTCCTGCTGCGTTCGGCCTCGTTTACAGGGAAAATGTTTGAAATGAGCCTCTTTCTTAAAAAAAAAAAAAGTGCGTTGTCAGCTAGAAGTGCGTGTGCCCCACCTCGCCGTGTCCCAGTCGTGCTGCGGATGCCGCCGTTACCCCCTGCCCCGCCGATCTCCCCTTTTCCAGAGCCAAGGAGAGCACAGGGCTGCTCTCCCCGGCCTTCAATTCCAGGCTCCAGGCAGGAACCGGGCACCGTTTCTCTCGCCAGAGCCAACCCGAGCGGCGTTTCCACCGAGGTGTTAACGCACGCCGGCAGCCCCCCGCCGCGGTGCCGGGGAGCGCTCGCCCACAAAACCCAGCGCCGAAACCCCGCGTAGCCCCCTGCGGCGGGGACAGGGCAGGATCTGGCCTGGGGTGCGCCGCAGACCAAGGGCCGGGGTTTAAAGCTGCCCCCGAGCCCTTTTCCGGACCCCCCGGTTTAATAAAAAAATAACCCCGGTGTCACCGCGGGGAGCAGAGCTGCGGGTCCGCTCCCCTCTTCCCGGTGCCCACCATCCGCGCCGTGCTCCAGCGGTAAATTGGCTGACTAATAACGCTATCTATGTATTTTCTCTACAGTGCTTTGGGATTTAAGACGGTGTTTTTGCCACCAAACGCCGCACACCGGCTAATTTCCAGCTCCCCAGCGTGACAAACCGCGGTGACGGAGGGGTTCCCGGGGAAAGGACGGCGTGACCCCCCGGCTGCCCATGCTCCGGCCCCGGCACCGCTCCGGATCCCCGTCGGCACAGAAACAACGAAACGTTAGCTGGCAACTCCGGTTCTCTTTTTTTTTTTTTTTCTGTTTGTTTGGTTGGTTTTTTTTGTCATCTTTAACTCTTGCAAATGTCAATCAACAAAGCTACACATTTTTCCACACACCAGCGCGATTTTTAGAGAGGAGAAAAAAAAAAAAATCCCCCGTCACCACCCTCCCCCCCTAGAAGTCAGCAGTGAATATTAAAAGCGACCCCCAACTAAAAGAGAAGAAAACAAATTTATACAGAGCTCAGAGCTATTTACAGTGACAGGCTTGAGGGGAAAAAAATAAGCTGTCTCCCAACAGAGAATTCAATTATTATTATTATTATTATTTTATTATTATTATTTTAAATAGTTTAAGCTACCTCAGCTGTTAAACACAATCAAAGCAGAAAGAACCGACTGCTTAATTTTATTTAATATTTAATCAGAAAATTTTATCTACAATAATTGACAGACCCCTCCCCCCATCCTTCCCCCTAAAAATTATTGCAGTTTTTTCCCCAAACTGTTCTTTGTCTTTTTTTTTTTGTCTTTTTTTCTTTTTTTTCCTCCTCCTGTTGTAATATACACATTGTAGCCCCCCTCCCCGGTTTCGCTCGGAGGCCCGAAACCAGCATAAAACATGGAAAAAATGGTGGGTTCAAATACTCTTTTTTTTTTTTTTTTTTTTCCTTTAAAACCGACAAACTCACGATTGCTAGAAAAAGCTGATTGTACGCACAAGCGGGCTGGGGCGGAGGGGAGAGAAGGGGTTTTGTTTAAGCGTGAATAAAAAAACCGGCTTTTCCCGCAGAAGTCCAGCGCCGATCCCCTTCCGTGCCCCGCGCCGAGACGTGATCAGTGACAGATCCAGCTGAAACTGAGATNTATATATCTCTGTACGTCTTCTTATTTAAATTTCACATTCCTCGAAAAGCGATTATTCAGTCAGTAGCTGCTGAAGAAGGCTCTTCTGCTGGCCCGGCGGCGGCGGCGGCCCGGCGGCGTTTTTCGGGGTGCCCAAAGGAGCCGGCGGGTTGAGGTAGGGATCTCCTACCAGATTCACTGTACACTGTACGTCGGCAAAGACCTGAACCTGTTGTACCTGCTGGGACACAAAAGAGAAGAGGGGATTTAGCGGGGCCGGGGCAGGGGCCGGCGGCGGCGGAGCTGGGTACTACGTGAAGTGGAAACTCACTAGAGACTTCCTCTAGTCTGGAGCCACCCCAGAGAAGAACTCTTCTGTCTTCTTGTCCTATAAAAAGAAAACCGCTGCAACTCATTCGGCTCTGCGAGGTTCATAACGTTGCTCATCCTCCCCCTCCCCGCCTCCCCGAGAAACCTTCCTCCAGATTAAGAAGCCAGCAAAATGATTACAAAAATAAGAATCATCTGTAATTTTGGCTCGAGAAACCGACTGTCCCGCCTCGTCGCTTCGCCGACATCCAACNCTGAACCTGTTGTACCTGCTGGGACACAAAAGAGAAGAGGGGATTTAGCGGGGCCGGGGCAGGGGCCGGCGGCGGCGGAGCTGGGTACTACGTGAAGTGGAAACTCACTAGAGACTTCCTCTAGTCTGGAGCCACCCCAGAGAAGAACTCTTCTGTCTTCTTGTCCTATAAAAAGAAAACCGCTGCAACTCATTCGGCTCTGCGAGGTTCATAACGTTGCTCATCCAAAAAAAAACAAAAAAGGGGGGGAAAAAAAAGAAAAAAAAGGATTTTTTGGGGGAAAAAAAAAAAACAACCCAAAAAAAACACCCCCCAGCCTGGCATCCCCTGGGTGAAGGGGAGCCGCGGCGTGGTGGCCGTGCCGCGGCGTGGGGTGGCATTGGTGGTGAGCGAGGTCCAGCGCGGCTGTTTGATCCAAATTAAGAGCTTTGGTGTGTCTCGGCGGCGCTGCCGGCGCGTCCCTACGGGCTCTGCGAAACCAAGGCTGCGCTACGGGGAAGGGGGAGGCGACGTCGTGACGCCGGCGGGTGTTGGAAGAGATGGGGATGAACCGGATCGTCCCCGGGAGCCGGAGGCATCGGCGCTGGGCACGCTTTGGTGGTGCTCAGAGGGACAGGCACTGTCCGACGCCGCCCCCAGAGCCTCCCCCATCCGAATTTCCTCGCTCCGCCACGCTTTAACGTGGCGGCCTGGCTGCAGGGGCCACCGGCCGCTCCGGTGATGGCCGAGCCTAGGAAAGAAACCCTCCGGGGTGACGGGGCGAGGGGTGTTTAGCACCAACGCTCGTTTATTTTTCCAGCTCAGCCATGGCGTCGCCGCTCTTCCACGCCAGCAAGGAGGCCGAAAACGCCCACGGCAGCGGTGCGAGCTTTGATGCAAAGAGGGTTTGTGAGCGGCACCGATGTCCCCGAGGGCTGGCAACGCAACCATGGTGGCTTCAACCCGACCCTGCCAACCAGGACCGGCCCCGGTGGAAACCAAGCGTGCCGAGCCGGTACAGCCGGGGACGTTCAGCCTTTACGGCCGTCAAACTCCTCGGGGTACCTGAGATGTGCTTAGCAGTTTCTTACTGACCTGCGCCCCATCTGCTTCTGTTTTCAAAAGGTCAGTGGAGGAAAGCTGGTTGCAGTAAAGGCCCGCGGGTCTCAGCGCCGGGTCATTTACCTGTCAAAAGCAAGATCCAGGCTCAGCCGGGGCTCCTGGGTGCTGGAGGGGGCACTTGCCGCCCTCTCGAGTGGAGTTTGGGGGGATACAGGGACCGCGGATGGGGCAGAACCGGAGCACTGCACCGATGACGTCCTCTGTGGGGTTTTGGGGGGGATCGGCGGGGGTCCCTGTTTCTCCTTTCTCCCCACCTTTGCCTTGGGCTGCTGCCGGCTCCGGGGGCACCTCACCCCATCTCACGGCACCCAACTGCTCGGCGAGAGGTAAAAGCCACCGGCTCAGCCCGTGCACCGCCACCAGCTCAAGGAAGGGACCAGCCTCCTTCCTCGCCGCGCCCTGCGGCTTTTCCCTGGGGGGGGCTGCAAGCCCCCGCAACACTCCTATGCAAAACCAGCGAGCCAAGCGTGTCCTCCAGGAGCTTAACGGTGCTGAGACAAACCCCGGCAGCTAAAAAAGTCGGAGGCGTCTCAGTCTGGCCCAGAGAGGATCTCGCCAAAGGGCTGGGACGGGGGAAAGCTCGCCTATCCAACCGTTCCCGTTCCCCGTTTCCCATCCCCAGCTTTCGCAGCTCCCCGGGGATGCACAGCTACAAACGGACCCGCTGCCAGCCCACTGCGAGGGCTGCAGGTGCCGGAGGTGCCAGAGGTGCTTGGCATGTCCCTGCACCCCCCGAGGACGCACAGGACATCCCGGGGCACCGGTGGCCTTGAGCTCCAGCGCAGCGGCAACGCCAGCGCAGGCAGCCAGACCTTTGCCGCTTCCCCCTTTGGACATCGGTACCCCCAGGGCCCGGGGAAGCGAGTGGTGAACCCCTGGGAGCTGGCTGACCACCCCAGGAGCAGGGAGGGAGCGGGACTGACCTGCTCCGAGCACATGGAGTTCATCCCGGGCATCTGCAGCGAGTTCATCTGCATCTGTCCGGCCATGGGGTTCATGTTCTGGACGTTGGTGTTTCCTCCCGCCATGGAGACGGTGATGCTCATGTTGTTGTACATGCCCTGCTGAGCAGGCGCCGGCTGGCTCTGCCCCGCTTGGCTGAATACGCTGGAAGAGAGAAAAAAAGCATTACCCGGGCGTACGTGGCGGTGGGAGGCACCTCGAGGTGTGTGCCGAGCCCCTGGGGTGGCCCGAGCCGCCTCTCGGTGAACGTCGAGACCGTCCGCGGTGGAGAGCCGGTGGGGAGCCCTGCCGGTCCCTGGGGACAGCGGGAGGGACAGGGAGGCATTTAGAGGTGCTGCCTGCAGCAAGGCTTAACCAGGGTGGAGGCCGGGAGGAATCATAGAATCACAGAATCACAGAATCACTGAGGTTGGAAAAGACCTCTAAGGTCATCGAGTCCAACCGTCAACCCAACCCCCCCATGCCCACTAAACCATGTCCCCAAGCGCCTCATCTCCACGTCTTTTAAATCCCTCCAGGGATGGGGACTCCACCACTGCCCTGGGCAGCCTGTGCCAAGGCCTGACCACTCTTGCAGGAAAGAATTTTTTCCCAATGTCCAACCTAAACCTCCCCTGGCACAACTTGAGGCCGTTTCCTCTCGTCCTATCGCTGTTACTTGGCAGAAGAGACCGACCCCCCCTCGCTCCAACCTCCCTTCAGGCAGTTGCAGAGCGCGATGAGGTCTCCCCTCAGCCTCCTCTTCTCCAGGCTGAACACCCCCAGTTCCCTCAGCCGCTCCCCATCAGACTTGTGCTCCAGGCCTTTCACCCAAGGGAGGTGGCCTCTGCGGAGACATCGGCCCTCCGCTCCCGCTGGAGCAGAGGCTCCTCGGTGTGACGGGGTAGAGCAGGAGAAGCACCAGTGCCAGGAGAGGGATCATTACAGGGCTTTGGGCTCGATTAAGGGTCAGTCAGAGGCAAAGCCCTGGTCTATGTGACACCGAGTTCACTCCTTCACGCTCCTTCCAGTGCCTTTCTCCACACCCGACCATTCCCACTGCTCCTCAGGCAGGAGCAGCTCTCCATCGCAAGGCAAGGTGAAGCATCCCACCTCCAACAGAGCTCCCATCTCATCCCACCCAGCCCAGTAACCTCCTGCTCCGCGCTCCTGCTGAGCTGCCTGCACACAGCCAAGACACAAAGCAAGGCATCCCCCAGGTGAGCTTTTGGGTTTTTTTCCCCCCATTTCTGGAAATCTGAAGCTCAAACTTGACTCATGCGAAAAAGGCAACAAGTCTGGTGACTCTTCCCATTTGCTTCCCTACGTCAGAGCTGGACACATCTTAAGAGGGTCACGCAGTGACCTGGGACTGCTGGTCTTGACTCAATTTATTGTCATGTTTCTTAAGGCCACTTTCATGGGACATAATTAAGCCACTTGTTTAATTAAAAGCCAAAGACCTGCTTCACGTCTTACTCAACACATGTGCTCATTCATTTAAAAGCTGTGGGCTTCTGGCTGCCTCCGAGCCGAGGCGAACACGAGGACTTGGGTTGATGGTGACTTCTGGAGGATGTCACGGCGTGAGGACGTGGTGGCCTCAGCCAGGTGCCACCTATGGGCACCGCCGCCCCTGCCAACGCCCTACCAGGGGACCACCACCTCGGTGTCACCGTGCTGCCTTCTCTCTGTGTCACCCGTGCGCTCCAGGTTATGCCCACCATGATCTTACTTGCTATTCCCCATGGCTCCTGGCTGCCAGCTCTTCATGTCGGGCGACTGGTAGCCTGGTGTCGGCGGCGCCGGCTGCAGCATGGGGCTTTGCGAAGGCGGGAGCTGGGGTGACATCAAGGGGCTGCTGGGGCTGAGCGACGGGGCAAAGGCGGGTTCGCTTTGCTGACCCATGCCTGGGGAAGGACAGACAGCGTCAGCGGTGCCCAGACCCCCCCGCCAGCAGCCCCAGTTCCCTCCTCCTCCCTTGCAACCGCTGGCATCGAACCAGAAGGATCAGCCTTGACCTTTGGTCTCGGGGTCTCTGGTTTTCGTTTTGAGCAGCTGTATCGCTCAAAGGTAAATATTTCAGGGACGAAGGAGCAAGGAAACCTCCTCTAAGTGGTTTCCATCAGCAGGTGTTCCTCTTTAGCATCACACCTGGCTGGAAAAGAGCCAGGGCAATGATGAGATGATGCCAAAGGAGGTTCCTGCGGGGCTGCCGCGGCCACACCGCCGTTTTCTCTGCTCATCAGTGATGTCCACCTTGCTGAGACCCCGCACTGATGCTCCAACGTGAAGCCCTTCAAGACGGTGCTCGTCCGCACGCAATTCTGCACTGGCTCATGGAGCCTGGTGCCCACACAAGAGGCATAAGCTGCCCGCGGCTCATTTCAGCCATTTGGCCTTTTTCAGAGCGTATATACTTAAGGAAGCGCAATTTAGCGGACTGCCTTGCAGTTCGCTTTTCAAGGAAAGAATTAAGGAATTATTTGCCCAAATGATAAATCTGTTTTTTAGAGATTCAACCACAAAACGTCCCCCCCTGGGAGGTGGAGACCAGACGCAGGTTGGGTGAGATGGCTGGGCATGAAGCCCGGGCGAGAGGGGCTGCAGCATCCTCGGGGGTCTCAGCTCTGCCCTCCGCCTCTCCCTCCCCACCGCCGGACGGTTTTCCAACGCAACCAACCGCTCGACGTACCTGATCCCGAATACTGAAAGATGTTCTGCTGCATCTGTGGGGTCATCCCGGCGCCGAACTGCCCTCCGACGCCGCCCATCATCCCCCGGTTCACCATGCTGCTGCGGTTAGCCAGCGCGGCCTCGGGGTTAGATGCCAACGGCGAAAAGGGACTGGTGGAGGTGGGAGGGTTTCCCGGGGTCGTACCGTAGTTTGGGGGGTAAGGGAACTGCTGGGGGGGTGCTTGGGGCAAACGAGCGGCTCCGATCTGTACCGGGAGCCCGGCGGAGGGAGGGAGGTTGTTTCCGAAGCTTTGTTGTCTCATCAGGATGGCTCGCTGCTGCATGAGCTGCCGCTGCCGGTGCTGCTGGCTGTAGAGCTCGCGCTGGCGCTGGGCCAGCATCTGGGCGTTGAGGGGAGGCTGCGGGGAAGGAGGGGGACGCCCTGATTATCACCGTTACCTTTCGGTTCTGGCAAACGGCTCAGAGCATCCCCCAAGCGCAAAAGCTGCGGGTGCTCCCTTTTCCCGGCTCGGGGTGCCCGTCCTCGGTTTGCAAGGAAAGCTGGAAAAACCCTGAAATGCTGTAAATTGGCCCATTTGTGTCCTTGGAGGTTGGTGATATTAAAAGATCGGCCTCTGGACATGTTGAATGGCAAAACTCCAGGAGCCGGAGCATCCCCCGAGCCGGGAAAAGAGGCTCTCGGTCACCCGGCTGCCACCAACCACCCCTCTCCTCTGTGGGACCCGCTTCTTGTGCCCTCACCGGGACGCTCCCGCAGGCCAGAGCCCAGGATCCCTGAGCTCCACCCTTTCAGCTGTGAGCTGTTCAAAAAAAAACCCCATCCCACGAGCTTTTCCATCACCACGGGCTCGCTCCCCATCTGGCTGAGCCAGATGTGTTGGTGTTAATCACCTTAAAAAGCTCGACAAAGCCATCGGCGGCTGAAACCGGAGCTATGATGGGAACCGTTCGGTCCCCTTCCCTATCACTAACACTCCCCACGGCACATTAGGGATGTCACGCCGCTCCCCGAAAAGGGAAAGGCTTCTCCGAGAAGTGGAATAAAGTCACCAGAACTCACTACGCTTTCCAACTTCTCCTTGTACCCAACAGATGTTTTATTCGCTTTATTAGAAGCCAAACAAGAACTTTAGGGCCTGGGGATTTGCAGGATCATTAAAAAGATTCACTGGAGATTCTGGTATTTAAAGGATGGCATCTATTTCCTAAAGATCCTTCTCAATTAAATGCGTTAGCACATTCTTCTGTAAGCAATAACGAAGTATTTATACCTTAAGCAGGTGGAGGAGCTGGAATAAGGGTGAAGCAAAAAAAAAAACCCCACAGCAGCTCGTCTTGCAGCCACCTCTCGGCATGCGGGAGAATTTTTCTCTCCCGTTAATGAGAGAGAGGAGCGAGCCGGGCTGTGCTAACAGGGAGGGCATGGGGATTAACCCCCAATTTTTCACTGTGCCGCATCCTCCTTACCTGCGGCGTGATCTGCTGCTGCATCCCCGCCCGCATGTTGATGCCCACCGGGGAATTAGCTGCAAACTGGTTGAGGATCGCCTGCCGGTTTTGATGGATCAGCTGGAGGGGAGGAGAAAAAAACAAAAAGCAAGGGAGACCTTCAAAACTCCGAAGCAGGAGCTTCCCACCCGTCCGATCCCATCCGATTGGGATGCGTGGGCCGCAGGCAGGACCGAGGGTCCCTCCGTCCCCCTGGCTCTGGGGATGCGGAGGGGGAAGAATTACCTGCTGCTGCCCCTGCAGCCGCTGCTGCAGCTGAAGTCGCAGCTGGTTGGGGGCCGTCGGGGGTCTGCTGAGCGTCTGCCGGGGTTGCATGGCCATGCTGGTGGGGAAGGCGCCGCGGGGCGGTGGTACCTGCACCGGCATGGGTCCGAAGGACGGCTTCTGCCTGACCATGCCGGGGAAGGCGCCGGGGAGGTTGGTGGTGGGAGAGGCGGAGGAGTAAGGCTGGGGGTACATGCCGGGTTTCTGCTCCATCATGAGCGGTGGGGTGGCTTGTTGGGGCTGGAACCGCTCCGTCAGGGCTTCCAGCCCGCCGCCCTGCCGAAGGCAAAGGGGGAGGAAAATATCACTGTGGAGCCCGACCGGCACCCGACCTCTCCCGGGAGAGCTCAGAGGGGATGGAGGACGTGCCCGGCACGGGGCAGCTCGCTCGTAAGGATGCTGCTGCCTGTAACCCCCATCCCCTGGGCCGGGCTCCAGCCCGTGTGAGCACTGGTGCTGTCGGGGAGGGCATTAAACACCCGCTCCCCGGGGCTTATCAAACCTTAGAGGGATGGGAAGGATTTCTTTTGGCTTGCTTGGGAGCAAAGACCAAGGCCAGGCTTTTCGGAAGGGCTCAGGGCTCATCTCCCCGGGTTGGTGGGGGGAAGCGGTGGGGGGTAGTGGGAGGTGATGCTGCTTTCCTCTGCCTTCCCCTGCCTTCCCCTGCCTTCCCCTGCCTTCCCCTGCCTTCCTCTGCCTTCCCCTGCCTTCCCCTGCCTTCCTCGGCTTCCTCTGCCTTCCCCTGGCTTCCCCTGCCTTCCCCTGCCTTCCCCTGCCTTCCCCTGCCTTCCTCTGCCTTCCCCTGCCTTCCCCTGCCTTGTTCTGCAGGGTCTGCGAGCGCTGAGCTGCTCATCTGGGCTCCAAACGGCAGCACGCCCGGCTGGACAGTCCCTAAGGCTCGGCGGATCAACCTGAACATGGGAAATAGTTTGTGCTCTCTCTCCTTTCCTATTTTTATGCAGCCTCGGAGGCTCGGCTGGAGGCAGAGGGTACGGCGTTTCGGGTCCCCATCGGCCCCAAGAGCACCTCGGACACAGGCCACATCCAAGGGTGGGAGCCACGGACCCCCGGCACTGGGAACGCTCACGGGGAAGCACGACTACGCTCCTGCGCGGCTCATGGACACCCCTGGCCAGGAACCCATGGGAGGCAGGACCTCTTGGTCTGCAGGACAGCCGTCCTTATAAAAACGAGCCGTATCACAGCTGGGGGATGATTTCCACACCAGCAAATCATGATAAGAGGATATTCTGCGCTGCTTTAGCTTGGCTCAGGCAGAGAAATCCGGTGTTTGAGCTATGAACCCACGGAGAAGTAACACCTTGGAGCCAGAATCCTTAATCCAAGTCCCACGGATTAAAAGAAAGCTTCGTTCAGAGAAACCCTACACACAACCCCCGCCCCAGATCCCACTGCCTTTGGGATTTGGTCGGACGGTGCCCACCAAAGGACTGAGGCTTGAAGGCAGGGATGAGGATATGGGAATGGTGGTGGGGAAAAATATACTGCTTAGGATCAGTTAAGATGGTGGCGGGGAAAAAAAAATTGCTTAAGATAAGTTAAGAAGGAGCTTATACGGTTCAAGGACTGGATACCAGGACATAAACCAGCAGCCTGCGATGGCCAGAAACCACAGACCTGCTGAAATGAGGCTCTTTTACTCTTCTCTTCCCAAACTACCCAGTTTCCAGCTGCCTCCTGATTAAACTGGGTGCAGATATCTCCAGCACTTCATCCCACCACGTCTCTGGTAGCACGGAGAAGATGGTGGCTTTGGTGGAGTCAGAGTAAATCCCCAAACTCTGCCCCAGGGGATGCGAACCCCTACCTGCCAATAACACATCCCGGAGGGGAACTATCAACACGTTTTCTTCCCAAAGATGTCTTTATGCTGACGTGTTGTTTCTCTAAAGATGTATTTCAAGCAAATATTTCATGCAACTATTCAAAATATTTCTGAGGTTCAGCTGAAGCCATGGAAAAAGCCCAAGATTCCCACTAATGAAATGATCCCTGGATGGGAGCAAAGCTGGGTCGGGGTCCAAACATGAGATAGTCCCCCCGAGCCAGGTGCTCCGCGGCAGGGGAGCGGCGTGGGGATGCTTGGCAGCGTCGGGTGCCATCCAAGGGCATCTCAATCCAGCGCTCCGATGCTGCTGGAGCCTGTCCGGTGCAGGGAAGTGTTGCTGGGGAGCTCTGCCAGCTGAGTCTGCAAAACCCTTGTGAAAACACTGAGCTGTTGCAGCTGCATCTTTGGCAAAGGCGTCTCTGATTCTTTGTACCAGAGAGGCTGAACTCCCTACCCCTAACTTGCAAAAAAAAAAAAGGCAGGTGGGGATTTTGGAGGCACAGCTTTGAGAAAAGGGACGTGGCAAATACCTGACTCAGGAAATCAATTCACTGACAGGTCCCCCAAATCGCTGATGAAAAGACAAACCCCCCCAGCAGCGCAGCGCAAGGCATCCCGGTGGGGCTGCAGAAGGAGACGTGCCACCTCCGGGCTTAAATGATGCAGAGGGATTTGCTCTGAGAAGCTTTTTTCTTAGGACATCCCATTTATTAACCGGCTTTCGATTCTGTTCCTTGTTTTGGAAAAAGCATGTGCGTGAGCGCTATGGGGCACGGAAAAAGAAACCACTGGAAGACAAATCCCAAGCGATCCTTCTCATTTTCCACGTCCCTTGCGAGCTCCCCTGCTGCCAGCTCTCTCCCCCCGTTATTTATGAAACCCTGGACCCTTCAGAGGCATCTGCCCCCCCGGATATCTGCAAAGAGGGAGTTCTCCACCGGAGCTCAGCTGCAGAAACCAGGGCCCCAGCGCTCTCCGAGTAAGACGGCACCACTAAAAGCAAACCTCATTTATTTTTTTTTCCCCTGCGGTTCAACCCGAGACAGAAGGGCAGCTGCACTGTAAGCCAATCTTGATAGGAAGGGCTGCACGGTTTCATACCAGCGAGGCCATTAGATATATTATTAGGCAGCACAAGCCGGGCTCAGGAATCCCAGGCTGTGGGATTCCAGCTGGAAGGCTGCTCCGTGCCCTAATCCCCCCGGTAAGGTGGGGAAGCGGGACAGCCTGCCAGCTCTCCCCGTTACATGAGCCGCCCGGGGCCGAAAACGCTCAGCCGCCTCTTTGCCAGGCTGCCGGTTCTCATGGGGGACCGCGTTTGAAAAGCAGAGAAACGCGATATTGTATTTCACGGGGCTGTTTTCCAGCTTTTTTGGTGGGGGGGGAGAGAACGGCGTGGTGTTAAGTATCGTCTCTGAATCTGATGCGCTCGTGTGTTCCCACTCACATCTGGCCTCCTGTTACCAGATGTTGGAAACCCTCCTCCACGCTCACGTCAAGCCTCAGCATCTGGCCCCGTATGTGACCTCCACTAAGTCCCACGAGTGGTTCTCTCTTTACCTGGACCAGTTTGTCGATCCCAAGAGCTCGATCCAGCTCGGCCAGCTCCGTCTCGTCTTTGCCGCTGAGGAAGGAGACGAGCTGCTCGAGCAGGGCTTTCTCGTCGTTCCGACCCTCCGGCGTGGTGGGAGGACACAGGAGCTCATCCAGCTGCGAGGTGATGCACTGGCTGCAGAGAGAAGAAGTCAAGGGGAGGCATGTTAAGGTTTATGAAGCAGCGAGGAGGCTGAGCTGGGAGATGCTCGAGCGACACAGCCCCCGCAGCCACGGGGACTCGCTCCCACCCCGCTGCGTCGTGCAAACCCCACGGACGCAGCCTCGTCCCCCGGCTCCGACACCGCCTGAGCTCAAGCTCAAGCCCTGTGCCGAAACCCGCTTGTAAGGATGAACCTCTCCGCAAAACGAAGCCCGGGCAGCGTTTCGGCGAGGCTTGGGAATAAAACTTTGGTGCTTTCGCAGGCTTTGCTCCCACAGAGTTTTGGGCAGGACAGCGGGAGGCAGAGCAAAACTTCAGCCCGGCACGAAAGCAGGGAGGCTTGGATGGAGCCGGAGCAGCTGGAAGCAAAGCAGCTGAAGGCAAAGGGGAACCTTTGAGCTGCAAAAATAAGATTTCTGCAATATTCTTTGGGAATAAGATTAATATGTAATGAGAGACATTCCAATGACGTGACTAATTGGAGTCAATCGGATTTGCCGGGTCTGACACGATGAAGAGAGCCGTGGCACATCACGCTTGCAGAGAGGCACAAAGGCGAGGGCTCGAACATGCCAGCAGTTCCCAAGCAGCAGACATGTTTATCCTTTTAGCTCCAGATGAGGACCAGATGTACAGTAAGGAACTGAAGCCAATCTGACCGAGACCGCTGCAGCCAACACACGCAGCCTAATCCAGGGAAAAGAAACACTCGGCGTTGGGATTTCTTAAATTGCAGAGCTGGAGCAGAGAGGGAAGCAAGGAGACAGAGGTGAAAAGCAGGGCTAGTTTCACTCCGTAGCCAAGGTCCCTGCTACTTGCTGCTTGTATCAAACCCAGTTTTCCAGTGCCAAGGACAAAGTTTGCTGCACAGACATTGTTCTTGCAGAGGAAGGGGAGGACACGGGCTTCTTCTCCACATTAACAGGCAGCTAGAGGAGAAATTCAGGTTGGCAGCACCTCTTCAGCCCACGCCGGACTTCTGTGTGGATGGCAAAAGTTGGTTTATAAAGAGATGGTGGGGACAATACAATCTTAATGTAGTAAATAAACCTCCAGAGCGTCCTGCTGTGCAGCCCAATCCAGCGTGCGGATGGTGCGTGGTGGGGTTCAGACGAGCCTCTGGGCGGGTGACGGGCGGGCAGAGGAGATCCTGGACCCCGTGCATCATGTCCCCAGTCACACTGACTTCGTGTTGCAAAGGTTTTCTACCCACCGCTACCTTTTAGGCTTTTTTTAAGGTGAAAACTCTGCTTCTGCCTGCGGTGAGGAGGAGAAATCCAGCTGCTTGCAGAGATGGTGTCAAATGCTGCTTGAGGTCCCGTAAAACATCTCCCTGGCACGGCCTCCAAGCGCTGCTCTGAAAGGGGCAGGTCTCCGCTCCTGCACAGATGTCCTAGAAACCCCAGGCATCTCGGATGGCACTGGGTGCCGGCGTTGAGGCAACCCAATCAGGCCCCAGGTGGCATGTTTGACCTTGGGGGATTAGAGGAACGCGTGCGAGAACAGCGACCTGGACTTGGTTCGAGAAGCCTTGGACCTGGCCCAAGGTGTCCCTCTTCTGCAGAAGACACAAGGGCACTTACGCCTGGGACATGAGAGAGGGGATGTGGTCGTCGTCTCACTTTATCAAAAAGCAGGGGAGGATTTGGGGAACAGGAGAATTTAAAAAGGACACCTGGTGCTGGGAGATCTGGGCACCACCAGCTCCTTGAACAAGGCCAGGACCTCAGCCTGGCTCCAGCTAACGCGAACCTCCCAGCCGGGAAACCTTTACACCTCCCAAAGCAAAAGCTCTGCAAGTTTGATCTTAGCTAAAATATATTTTTCGGTCCTGTAATATCTGCAGTCTAAAGGCTCTGTCCGCTTTCTCCAACTGTGGTCTCCATCGGGTGGACAGGCAGCCGCTGGGACCGTGGGCATCTCCCAAGACGACCCAAGACGAGCGTGTCCTCCACAGCCGGAGCTCATCTGCGGGTCTGGAGGACCAAAGTCCAGAGGCTTTTCCCCAGCAGAATCTCTTCTCTCAGCTGCAGTGGAAGCGGAGTTTTGTAGTTGATCACCATGTGTGGTGGATGGAAGTGTTTAGACCCCACCAAGATGCTGCCAAAGCAGGTCTCAGCCATGATGCTCCATCAGACCTACCGTTACTGAAGATACGAGAGGGAACTGAGCTGGGAACCAGCTTCTTCCAGCATTACCTCTGCCTACCACCTCCAGCAGGGACAACCCATGCCCAGAGACCCCAGATCAGGAGGAACGGAGGCTCACCACGACAAGCAGACCTCTACCTCTCATCTTGCTGTCATCTCGTGGTCCCAGTCCATGTGTTGGCTTTACTGGTGGCTTCCACCACATCTCCACTTCATGGAAGCCCAACCTTGCTGCAAGGACCTGACGGTGCCATGGGAAGTCCCACCACGCAGCATGGTTTTCCTTGCTTTCTCCCCTCTCAACGCCGAGAAAATCAAATACTACCCTGTAAAACCCTAGCCAGGCCAATTTTAAAGTGTGGTTGAAGTTCCACCAGCGGTTGAGTCCACCGCTCTCCAAAGGCAGGGACTGGGCGAGATTTGTTACCTCCACATCTCACCAGGCTTCGGGCAGATGCCGCTGCTCCACCGGTCCGACCTTGTCCCCTGGCAAACCGCTCTGTCCTGAAACCACCCGAGGTGTTTTTCCCACCCGAGGAGTCAGGGGATGCTGCTGCCCAACGCTTCCCTCCTTGACACCTGCGCAGGTCCCAAGCCTTTGCGGCCAACCTGGGTCCTCGTTCAATAATCCTGCTGCAAAGGGTGAGCCAGAAGAAAATCCAGCTCCCTTCCTCCCAGCTGCGCTGGCTGGGGAGACAAAAACACCTACAGCCAGCCAGACTGACTCAGCGCTTGGAGCACAAAGCTGCTGAGTAAGGTAAGGTCATTTTTACCCCGTAAGCAGCATTTTAAGGAACATTCATAGCTTAAAACACAGATTGATTTTTCTAGCAGCTCTGCCCTTTGCCAGGTAAGCCCTACGGACCTTATCCCAACAAAATAATGACACCGGCAAGGCTTAAAAGGAAAGTTCCTTCCTTGTGGCGAGGACTCGAGCTGGTGTAAATGCTCAGTTAAATGGGGATTTGTTTTATCTCCCAGTTCTTTCAAGCAACAAGAGGCCAAGTCTTTCCCGCAGAAGTCCAAGATCCAGTTGCAGCAGCAGAGCCCACTTGGGCAACTCTTTTCTGGGGTGAGCGAAGAGCTTTAAGAAATTAATCCAAATTTAGCCCCTAGAAAAAGATGTTTGGCTACTGGCTTGCCCAAATACAACTCTTACACGTCTTCTTCAGGATGGGAAAACAGACCGCCCATCTGCTGAAGACTTTAATTAGCAGAGGAAGTTCTGCCTCTCTGCAAAGCAGGGCTGGGCTTTGGCAAGAGGAGCCGCGCAGAGCTCATCAGTGCTGGTTCTTAAACCAGGTACTTGAAGCTCTCCCTGTGGATTCACCTCCCATCCGCATCAAATCCATCTCCCCGAGCACCGCTGCCAGCGCGGCTGCCTCAGCGAGGGCTTTGGGGTGCCCCTCATCGAGCGCCGAGCTCCATCAGCAGGACCCGCCACCCTTCTGACCTCCCCTCCCAAAATATCTGACCTGCGGTCTCCTCCCACCCGTTTATAGCCACGGAGTGACGCTGGGCTTTGGGCAGGTGATGGCCCCGTGGCTGCTCCATGGGGCACGGACCCAGAGAAGGTGGGTAGAGGATGGGAGGGGGTTATTTGACCCTGGATTTAGAGCCGTAATAACTTTAGCTGAAGCCAAGCGCATGGGGACTGCAAAGAGCTGCAATCACGGGAAAACACAGAACTGTCCCACGATTCTCCAGATCCCACCACTGCTCCCAGTGAGAGGGGATGCTGGAGAACATGAGGAGCGGCTGAGGGAACTGGGGGTGTTCAGCCTGGAGAAGAGGAGGCTGAGGGGAGACCTCATCGCGCTCTGCAACTGCCTGAAGGGAGGTTGGAGCGAGGGGGGTTGGTCTCTCTCCCTGCCAAGTAACAGCGATGGGACGAGAGGAAACGGCCTCAAGTTGTGCCAGGGGAGGGTTAGGTGGGACATGAGGAGAAATTTCTTTCCTGCAAGAGTGGTCAAGCCTTGGCCCAGGCTGCCCAGGGCAGTGGTGGAGTCCCCAACCCTGGAGGGATTTAAAAGACGTGGAGATGAGGCGCATGGGGACATGGTTTAGTGGGCATGGGGGGGTTGGGGTGACGGTTGGACTCGATGACCTCAGAGGTCCTTTCCAACCTTAGTGATTCTGTGATTCTAACACCAACCCAAATATTGGCACTGGCAAGGGATAGTGGGGACTTGCAGCATCCTTGGCTTTGCCGTGGGATTATTCAGGTCCAGAGAAACGCTGGATGTCTCCCCCCACCCACCTTCCTCATCTACTCACACGTTTGTCCCCAGAGAGATAACAGACGTCACCTCTCGCATCGTAGCACCCCACACCTCCCAGGTCCCGGCACGTTATGGTCCCAGCAGCAACCACCGCTGCCGTACGTGCTCGTCCCAGCCTGCACTTGCAAAGCAAGGACACGTCTCTTTGAGCCAGGCAGCTATTCCCAGGACATCCCAATGTTCTCCTGGGAGAGGTCGGGAAGCCACCAGCCCCACGGGACTTACTCTTCGGGTTTATTCAGCGCGCCTCGATTCATGGCTGCCATGCTGTTATCTGTCCAGGGGATCTGCTCCCCCATTCCCGGCTGTCCAAACTGGTGATCCGGCACCCCCATCTCCAGCTCAGGCATTCCTGGGGGGAAAAGCAGGATGGGGGGAAGAAAGGTTAATGCATGGGCAGGACGCGGGTGCTGCCGTGGGGACCGGGCAAGCTCAGAGCAACGGGATGCCAACCATGTCCTAAAACACCCCTAAAAGGGAAGCTAAGATTCACCAGTTACGGCTCTTTTCAACCCAAAGTTACAGATATCAGGTGTGGTTTCCTAACCATTAATTATAAGCATGAAATTCTGGGCGAAAATCTAGGCGGATACTGCACACACAGCAGATATACATGACCCTCTGTACTCAGTATGTGCAAATGCTATTAAAAAGTTTCCCTTTTCAGCACATTTCTAGCAAGAGTTTCAAAATTTACTCAAGTCAGAGGGTTTCTTCTTGAAGGCAAGTTGTTACTACCAAAGATTTTAGCTTAAAAAATAGCCCCCACCCATTAGCATCTTCTGCTTCTCTTCTAGAGAAAAGTTAATTTGCGCAGGGAAAGGAGCCAACGCAATTAAATTAAGTTGTAGCAGAACTTGGAGCCCAAGCCCAGGACAGAGAGATTTATGAGGCTGGAGACTTTACGTCATCCCATTTGAAACAGGAATTGGGACTGAAGATCAAACAGCATCTCAGCTGAACCAGCCCGTGGAGATCCAGGGAGAGGGAAACCGGAGGGGTAAGCACATTTCTGGCCGGGGTGGCATCTCTGCCGCATCGGGATGTGCTATCGGTGGCCGCCCCCATGCCAAAAAAACTGAGTTTCTAAGAAAAGTGCTGATGAAGGCGGTCGCTAAAGATGAAAATCTCTCTTCTTTTAACCAAGCTCAGCTGTGATGATTCTTTTCCCGATAAAATATGTTATTTGCTTGAAAACGTCTGTGGTTACCCAGTGCCTGGTGTCTTTGCTGTTGTCACAAGGCGCCACCAGCTTCACGTGCCACCTGGACCATGGGCTTTGTTTCAAAAAAGGAGAAAATAAGAGCCCTAAGGGGAGGGAGGGGAGGAAGGTCCCGCCCGAGGATGCTCAGCATCCCAGCGCACACACCGGCACGGCGGCTCCTGCCAAGCCCTCCTTTATTTCTCGAAATTTCTTCAAAAAAGCCTTAAGGTTGCTTGGCAACAGGCGGATGCCGGCAGTGCCAGCGGCAGCCGCGGCAGCTCCAGCCGGGCCGGGGAGGCTCGTGGCAGAATCGCTGTGCAGCTGTCCCCAATCCTTCCTCGACTCGCCCGACAACGCTCCCCAGGCTCATCGATGCTGAAAAGATGAGCTTTTCTTTGAAGATGAGCTTTTTCTTTTCCCAAGCAGAGCATCATTTACCGGCGGCTCATTTACGGGGCTGTGGGTGACCCTCATCAAGGGAGCCCGACCCGGCCGTGGCTTAACAGGTATCAGGGCAGGATGTAAAATAATAATAATATTATATAGCTGCAAGCTGCTGTGACGATGCAACGTGCAGGGCTGATCTCTGCCTCCCCTCCTGGGGGGGGACTCGGAGGAGGATGAAAGCTCTCGTGTGGTGCTCTCCTGCTCAAGAGAAGCTGCCCAAACCTTCTTCTCGTGACTCAGGGGGACCGGCTGTGTGCAGGGCTAGCCAGAGTTACGAGCATCCCGCATCCGTGGGCTGGTGGGAGCTCCAAGGTGAACGGTGTGTGAGATGCAGGGCTGATGCTCTCCCGGAGCCTGGCCACCGTCAGAGAGGGGACAGCGGATGAATCCAGCAGCTCCTCTAGTCCCACCCTAACCGTCGTGAGAAGATGAGATCTGGGTTATTTGCTTTCTGCACCGTTGTACAGCCCCTGTGCACGGTGGCAAGCAAGGTCCCTCTTCCAGATCGTGTTTAGCATCGCTCGATGCATCGAGGGAAGCAGAGGAGGGCAGAGAAGCAGCATCCACAACCCTCCGGAGCCCAGGCTGCTGAAATGGCTCACGGCGAGGTCTGCCGTGTTTTGCCATCGGCGATTTCAGCAAAGTGAGGTGAGACTGTTGCTTCTGCAGCTCTTCTCCCTACACACCACCCGTGCGCCGGGTCTCGTGGAAATTAAACCTCAACCAGTGCCAGCGGAGCCTGAGCTGCTGTCACCGCCCGGGTGAGGGGATGCAGCCTCCTCCGACTGCCTCCCTGGGAGCTGGGAGGGACAGAAAGGTCTTTCTTTTGTCTGAAACTATACCGATGCAAAAAGAGAGAAAAGAGTAAGCCCGGCTTGGAAGCTCGCTGCTTGTGAGAAGCTAGTGGTGAGCAGCGATGCTCGAGCTCCACCCTGCAACGCCTTTTCTCCCGTGGGACTCCCTGGAAAGCCTTAGCGTAACCCGGAGAAGGTGGAGAGGAGCGGATGGCCGCGGCTGTACGTACCTGCGTCGGGTGGGAAGGGGTTTGGTGCGGTCACCGTGCCCCTGCCCTGCTGGGACGGCCCGCGGGCGTGCGGGCTGCTGCCGTTGCTGGTGGGACAAGGAACCGGCCTCAGCTGCGCCGGCTCCAGGGGGTCGCAGAACTCAAATGGGGTGCGACCAGCCTGCACGCCCTGCCCGCTGTTCATCGCTAGAGAGTCAGTCAATTATTTAAAAAAAAAAAAAAAAAAAGACAAAAAGCACAAGTCAGACCTTTTCCCCAAGGCTCACTGCAAGATCACCGGCGCTCGGCAGGTTCCTCGCCCTGCCGGGAAGGGAGTTGGCGTCGGTAAGTTTGGAGGGTGACAAGGGGGTCGTGGTGGGATGTCACCTCGCCTAAAGCTGAAAGCTCGGTCCCACGTGTGGCTCGGTCACCCACAGCCACCCTGCTGGAGCCACCCCGGGTGACAACAGCCCCCGGGCAGCACCGCATGCTGTGCCACGCTGGGTGAAGGAAAGGGGATCCAGGAGCTGGGACAGCACCTGAAAACCAGTAGCTGGAGCTTAAAAAAATCAGCTGGGCATAAAAATGAAAAATAATCAACTGGATGTAAGAAAGGCAGGGGGGATGGGGGTTGCATCCGTGTAATACATATAGACGGGGTTCGACCGCTGCTAAAAGGAGGGTATGGGGACCAGAGTCAGGTACAGAAGCTGAAGTGCAGCTCTTGCTCGGTGTAGCCGCACCAGCCAGGCTCTGCTCGCTCCGGGGGTGACCCCGGCGCAGGAGCCGAGCCCCCCTTAGTCTGGCAGCCAGAGGGGACCCCCAGCAGCGATGCTGCCCGTGCTGGCTTCCTGCCCGTGCAGCTCTCATCTATCACCTGAATCAATTAAAATGATGTCGTTAGGCCTTGCATTATTCTCATTTTTATTTAGATAAGTTTTTGCAAGTTAAGTTGTGGTTTCCCACCAGGGAGCACGTCTCAAATCATAGAATCACAGAATCACTAAGGTTGGAAAAGACCTCTAAGGTCATCGAGTCCAACCGTCAACCCAACCCCCCCATGGCCACTAAACCATGTCCCCAAGCGCCTCATCTCCACGTCTTTTAAATCCCTCCAGGGATGGGGACTCCACCACTGCCCTGGGCAGCCTGTGCCAAGGCCTGACCACTC
>VZTQ01006954.1:1397-193801 GCA_013400755.1 Pelecanoides urinatrix | reverse complement strand
TAATTCCTATTAGCTCTTTCCCAAGCCCTACCCAAATATTTTTTGTTCTCACCCCACGAACAAGTGGCTCCGAGCAAACCCTGGGGCATGGTTTAGTGGGCATGGTGGTGTTGAGTTGACGGTTGGACTTGATGATCTTAGAAGTCTTTTCCAACCTTAGTGATTCTATGATTCTATGATTCCCATAGGATAAATCCAGAAAGGAAATAGTCCCTTCAAGGCAGAGGGTGAGCTGCATGGCATGCCCCACAATTAATATCACTCCTAATTGACATTTTGATTCTTAAAATGATCACACATGAAAAGAAAAATCTAGCGAGTGCTAGATTTTATTTGAAATGGCAGCTCCCCCTCCCTATGCCGCACCAAAGCAGCCTGTAACAGAAAACACATGGAAATGAAACTCTGTCCCTCGCTGCTGAGCAGTGAAGGGTTGTTCACTCCTCAGAAAATGCATTTTAAGACTCTGTAAACCCTCTCCAGCCTCTTTTATTAACTCTTTGGAAGCACTCGGTACGGTCCAACATATAATCCTGACGCTCTCCAGCTGCCTGGGGAGAGATACTTGGAACTGAAAAGCCACGAAGGAGCCTAAAAATGCTCGGCTGCTTCCAAGAGCGCAGGAGAGGGGCTTATAAACACATCCAGGCTCGAGTCCTCCAAGGTCTGTGCGCCTGTTTGCGAGCAGAGCACAATTAGCTAGCACAGCCTCGTTTAATTAATAGGGCTTTCTGCCCTCTCCGAAGGCTGGAGTACCTGGAACCGTCACTGACAGTCAGCAAAGAGCCTGCCTGAATCCCTGGCCGGCGAGTGCATCCTGCACGTGGGTGTCTGGGAGACCAGGCAAGCAAAGATCTTCCTATACCCCGGCATTTTGCCTGATTTCGGCTACAACCGCGCTCCCCGACACGCTCCCAGCTGCATGAAAGCAGGTTGGGGCGGCTCCGTACAAGAGCCCGAGCATCTGGAGGGATTTAAAAGATGTGGAGATGAGGCGCTTGGGGACATGGTTTAGTGGACATGGGGGGGTTGGGTTGACGGTTGGACTCGATGATCTTAGAGGTCTTTTCCAACCTTAGTGATTCCATGATTCTATGATTCTATGATCTCCCGGCAGGATGCTGTGCCTTCCGCTGGAGCATCGTGGTGGGTACCCGGCTCCACCACCCGCAAGCTCCCACGTGCCTCCGAAAATAAGTGCGGTTTGACTTGCGTCTTCCTCATCTCATCTAGATGACGGATCTCAAATGGGAGATGATGGGGGAGGACGTACCATCCAGCGAGCCGATGACACAGGGGAAGTACATTATAGAAAGGGATAAGGAGTTCAATTCCCACTTGCCTACAGGATAACCGGCCGCGACTCCCAAGCCAACCGAGACCTTAACCTTATTAAGAGACTTATTGTGCACTTGTCATTCGAGGCTCTCCCAGCGCTCTGTTACTCCCCCCGTATCTCCAAACGCCGGCAGCCTTTTTTCCACAGTCAGTAGGCAGGCGATCGGCCCTGCTCCTCATGTCAGCCGCTCTCTTCTCTTTGCTTGAAAAGGATTAAGCAGCCTTATCCATGTTACCATCTCCCCTGGCTTTCAAAAATAAGAAATCTCTTCTATTCATAGCTGCGTGTAATGAATATTTATACACCCAAATCTCTATTGCAGAGATCTGTCACTGGATTAGTCAATTTAATAATACTTTTAGGATAACTAAAAGACCCATATAATTGCTAATCTCAGCCAACAAGAGGGCAAGGGATTGACAATTCCCTGGGACACGAGCCCTGAATGTGCCCAGAGATGCAGAATTAAGAACCTTTCTGCCTGGCAACATGCACGTGGTCTTCTCACTCAAGCCCACCACCTGCAGCGATGTGCTGCGTTTCTTTCTCATTTTTATGCACCTCGGTAAAGTTTCTCCCTTTCTCCCTCCCACCATCACCTCGAAGGTCTGAGCTGCCAAAATGTGAAGCGTCTGGACAAAATGGGACAGCACCAGTGCTGGAGAAGGTGGCATCAGCGCTGGAGAAGGTGGCACCCAGCACTGGAGAAGGTGGCATTAGTGCTAGAGAAGGTGGTATCAGTGCTGGAGAAGGTGTCACCAGCACTGGGGGAGGTGGCATCAGCACTCGGAGACGCGGCACCCAGAACTGGAGAAGGTGCCACCAGCGCTGAAGAAGGTGGCATCAGCGCTGGAGAAGGTGGCACCAGGGCAGAAGGTTGCAGCAGCCACAGGACATCCCCCCCCAACTCCTCCCAGGCCCACCACCTTGCTGCAGAGCACGCCAGCAGATTTGAGGCAAACTGCCCCCAAAACACGACTTGTCGAGAGCATCCCAGCAGCGCGGACGCAGATGGGTCAACTCACCTGGCCCTGCGTCTCCAGCTTGACCTCCTCCGTGGCAGGAGGTTTGGCGAGCGGCACCGGCGCCGTGTTACAGGGCTCCATCTGCTCCGTCTTCTCCACCTTCACCTTCACGTCGTCCAGGCTCAACGCCGGGGCTGCAGCGAGCTCCTTCTCATCCTTGTCCAGCAGATAGCGCAGGAGCTGGTGATCCTTGACATCTTTCTTCTTCAGCGCCTCTGGCTCCAGTTTGATGTCCGGGGTTCCCGGCAGCTGGCTCTGAGCTGTGGGGGTGGTGGTGGGGTTCGGGGCGTTCTCCTTCTTCTCGTGCTCCATGGCCAGGGTGGTAATATCAGAAGGGCTGCCCTCTTGAAGGAGTCTATGCAAAATCTTGTGCCGCTCGGTCAGCGAGCTATGGGAGGAAGGGCAGGTGCTGTTGGGAGGGTTGCTGGAGGCCAAGGTGCCAGCGGTGCCCGCGCAGGCTAACGAATCTTTGCAGCTCGTGTCCGCATCAGCATGTCGAAGCTGCTGCTCCGCCGTGGTGGCCAGGAGCTGGACCAGCTTATGGCTGGTGGCTTGGGAGCACTTGCTGTCCCCCTCCGAGAGCCTGTCGCCGGCGTGCAGCATGCCCGAGTCCAGCGGTTTGCCATCCCCCGAACCTCCGTCCGACTGGATCATCTCGCTCAGGATGGAGGCGATCTCTTTGCTGTCCTTCGACTCCGCTTTCATGGGTTGCATGGCGAGGCGGCCGGGCGAGCTCTGGGAGCTGAGCTGTCTCAGCACGGGGGGTGGCGTGGAGTAGCCCACCGGCGTGCTGGGACCTTCGCTCAGCCCCTGCATAGAGTTTATGGGGGCGTTGGGAAAGGGTCTGGTGCCGCCGGTGCCCCCGCTGCCCCCGCTGCCGCTGTTGGCCATGCCCACGGGGGAGTGCATGGTGGGCATGGTGGGCGAGAAGGGATTGCTGGGCACTCTGGGTCTGGGCACCAGCCCTGGGCTGACCCGATGCCTCGGAGACATGAACTGCGGTGGGGTAATCCCTGGACTGTTCATGGGGGAGCTATTGAGGTTCAAAGTGTGGTTACTGTTCTGGGGACCGGCTTGTCCCTGGCTTAAGGCAACGTTGGCTCCTATCTGGTTCCCAGGTGAACATCCAAAACTGGTTTGGCTGGTGCTGGAGTTGCTGTTGTGGAGGCCGGCGCCTGGCTGCTGGTTGACGTTGGTGGCCAACATGCTGCCGTTGGAGGGAGGGATGGAGGGCGGCAGGGCCATGCCTTGCCCCGGGGAGATGCTGGGGTTCAGCGAGGGGCTGACCCGGGGAAGGGACATCGTGGAGTTAGTGTTCTCCTGGGGTGAGAGCATGCCGTGATCCCTGCGGGAGATGAAAAGGAAAGGAAAAGTCACAACAGGCTTTGCCCAAAACTTTAGTGTCACTCAGGCAGCTCCTGCCCCCCGGTCCGTGGCGCAGAGCTCTGAAGCCTGCAGAGCAGCAGCTCGCAAGCCCTTGGTGGTCTCAGCCTTCCCATGTCCACCAGCGCTTCTGGATCCAGTTCAGTAGCATGGATGGAGAGCAGCCGTTTAGCATCTCCCCAGAAATGCGACGCTGCTCGGGATCACAGCCGCTCACCGGCTAAATCCTGAAGACGTCACCTTCTCTGGGTCTTACGTTCCCACATGGCCGGAGAAGGACCGTGCTCCGACAGCATTCCCCTCCGCCCCAGCCCCCTCGCACATCTCCAGCACGGCCCAGGTCCACAGCCTCACCTCTCCCTGTCCTGCCAGCTTGTCAGAGCCTCTCCCTCCTCAAATATTTTAAGTTCTCCAGGGCAAGGCAGAAACCTGAAGCACGTCTATAAACCTCCACCTGAACTCCCGGGGCCACCTCTTTGCAAAACAAGAATAATCAAAAGCAACAGAGCTGCTGTCACCGCCGGCTCTCAGCCTCAGATTCCTCACGGGGACCACATGGGGTGTTTATGGGGGTGTTGGGAAAGGGTAAACCAGCATCATAGACCACCAGTGGATCCTCCTTCCACTGTCGGGAACAGGCAGTTGGATTCCTGGGTCGCCCAGCCAGGCGCTGGCACGGCTCGGTAGCGGCGGGGTGGGGACGTACCTGTCGATGACGTGGATGCCCATGATGAAGGGCTGCATCTCCGGGCTGGAGGGGTAGCAGAGCTTACACTTGGTGTGGGCGCTAAGCACCGTGCCGTCGCTCAAGGTGAATCGATAGGAGGGGCTGAAGGCCGTGCCGCGTGTCATCACTGAAGGAGACAACCAGAAACACAAGAACCCCCCCTTAGAAACTCAAGCCAGAACCCACAACACCCTACAAGCACCAGGAGGAGGACGGAAGGAGCAGAGGAGAGGGACAACCACCTTCCTAGCAAACAAACCCACACGCTGCGTGTTGAGTCCCCATCCCTGGAGGGATTTAAAAGACGTGGAGATGAGGCGCCTGGGGACATGGTTTAGTGGGCATGGGGGGGTTGGGTTGACGGTTGGACTTGATGACCTTAGAGATCTGCTCCAACCTTAATGATTCTATGATTGTATGTTGGCTAACCCCATAGACCCAGAAAATAAGAGGGTTATGAATAACCACGGTGGCACAGAAATCCTCCCAGCTGCTTCTCCAGCTCCAAACCCGTGGCCTGCAGCGGGTAAATCTAAATCCATCCAGCACCGTCCTTGAGTGCTCAGAGCTCCTGAAGGGGCAATCGCTCAATCACCAGCGTACAACGTACAAGCTGATGAACCCCAACCAGGCTGGGAAGGTGCAGCAGGACGCTGCCGCTGCAACCCTGGCAGAGCTACAGTTCTCCGGAGGCTCAGTGACCTCCTGCTCCTACGTCCTGCCTTCCCCACATCCCTGTCGTGAGCATCCTCGCTGACACAGAAAAGATGCTCAGCAAAGAGCCAACACAGCAAAGATGTTCATGAAAGAGCTGACAGAGTAAAGATGCTCACAGAAGAGCTTCCGCTTCTTCTGCTTAGACACTGGGGATGGCGTTTGCAGGTGACACAGGACAAAAAAAAAATTAAATTAATCATCTTTAGCTCATATTTGTCTCAATTCTGTATTTCCTGAAGGGTGAGGGGGAACCTCCTGGCTGGAGGAGCTCCTCCAGCGTTACTCAGCCCTTTCCCCTCTCCCTTCGGCACTTTGTGATTATTATTGCAGCGTTTATTTTTCCAGAAAGCATTTATCCAGCACGGAGGACCGTGCTCCAGCTTCTCCTTGCAGCTCCCGCTGCTCAGCAGGAGCGCGCCAGCCGGGAAGAGGAGCCCGTTACCTTCTTGAAAGAGCTGTTTGGCGTAAGATGGCTCTCTGCCCTGAGGCTGGAAGAAAGCGTAGATGCATTTCCGCACCAAATCCTCCCAGCCCGTCCTGCCGGCGGCTCTCAGGGAACTGGTGTCAATGGAGATGATTTTACCTGGGCGGAGAGAGAGAAGCCACCTTACTCAAGCACAGCACGCGAAGTCCCGCAGCACAAATAGGTCTGTAAATGTGGAAAATGAAGCCATGTCCCAGCTGGTGTCAGGCAGCAGTGGCAGGAGCACACAAGGATGTCCTCCAGAAGGAGGTGGGAGGTTGAAGGGGTTTGCTCTGGAGCGTGCACCGACCTCTACACACACCTTGGCCAGCTGAAGAGGACACAAAACCCAACAAGAAGCACCTTCGTGCGAAGGGACCCTCACGGCTCCAGGGCTGGGGTCCCCAGGTTCACACCCTCAGCCGGTGGGACACCCCGCCAGCCACCTTGCCCACATCCAAGGGCCCTCCAAGCAGGACCTGCCGCCTGCTTTCTCCCTCGAGATGAAACACCAGGCAGCTTTGCTGGCTGTCTTACAGCCATGGGCAGGAAGCAGCGAGCAGAGAAAACATTCATTGAGGATTTTCAGGCTGCAGGGAAGTCCAGGGTGGTGATTAACTACCAGAAAGGTCACCAGAACTCCTAGAAAGCAATATTTGGCTGAGAGCAAACCCGAATCCAAAAGGTGATGGGTTTCATTCCCGTAAATCAGCAACCACAACAGCCCCCAAAATCCAACGGAGCAGAGAGGGGCTGCGTGCAGGGCAGGGGTCTGGTGTATTAGATCAGCTGAGGTCTCAACTCAGTTGAGGTGCCTCCAGTTGAGGTGTCAACCACACCGGTCCTACCGGCAGCGCTGCCATTGGCAAAGGACAGGACCGTGCTCACGCTACGGGGTCCCGCGCTGCACGGCTGGCCTCTCCCCCCAGGACAACAAGACCCACAGAGCCAGGACTCCCTGGCATCGCCGGGACGTTACCTGTGGTGTCTTGCTTGGTCACGAAGGATTCAGAAGGGGTGACGGCTGCCGGTCGAGGTAATCGTCTTGCGATGCATATCAGACACGACTGGAAATCTGCCAAAGCAGGAGAAGAAGGGACCGGGAACATGAAAATCAAGACATTACAACCACCACTTGCAATTCAGAATTTTAATTAAAATACCACTGCTGGGCTTGATCGCCACGTCCTGCCCTGGAAGTGTTTATCTCGAGCAATCCCACAGCTCTTTCTAAACTCTATAAAGTTTGCTGGAAAAGAGGTTTCCAGTGATTGGAGAAATTAATTGTAAAGGCTTTTTGGATCTGGCAGTATCGTACAATAAAAGTCAGCACTAAAAGCCAGCAACTGTCGGCTTCAGGCAAAGTATTTGGTCATAAAATACCATAATTTATTCCTTCCAGTCGTGATCTCCTGTGTAAACCGCAATGGATTAATCCAGCTAATGTGCTGGAAAATAATAGCTGGGACACCGAAAGGAGAGTTAGGGCACTTGCAGGAAAGCAACGGCCCCCACGGCGCCGAGGGAACCCCTGCCTGTCCCGCGTCCCCGGGCAGAGATCTGCCTGCAGGCAGCCAATTCAGCCCAAAAACGTGCGGGCAGCACCGTGGTCTGGCAGCGGTCAAGGCACAAGGGGGGTGTTGGGCACCCATGTCACTCACCAGGAAGGTCCTGCACCCAACGGGCTTTGGTGGGCAATAAAATATTGCTCTTTCCTTAAGGAATGCCGACTGCAAGCAGCCCCGGAGGCGGCTCTGGAGGGCCAGGGAAGCCGGGTTGGCTGGAGGGCATCGGCGCAGGGGAAAGGGAGAGCGAGAGCCCAGCAGCGAAATTCAGGCATCTCCCCCGGGCTCTCTGTCGTGCCGGGCATCGCCTGGGCTGGGCCAGGAATAACCAGCCCCCCCAGGCAGCTCTGCGGGGTGGTGGCTGGTCCTCCTGCTGCCTGCACTGCCATCCCCAGCCCACCCCTTCTCCTGCCTGCACTGCCATCCCTATCCCGCTCCTCCTCCTGCCTGCACTGCCATTCCCATCCCGCCCCTCCTGCCTGCCCTGCCCGAAGGCAGGGTGGGAAGCGGAGGATGCTCTCCCCTACCTTCTCCTTCCTCCTTGAAGGACTTGGGCTGGGAGACGGTGAAGCACTGCATCACCTCGTAGCGCTGACGAGCCTCCTGGTTCTCCGCGCCCGGCTCGTCGGGCGGCCGGATCAGCATCCTGCAGCTGAAGGTATGGCTGTTACGCCTGGTCGCTTCTTGAGGCCAGGGAACTCCATTTACTGGGGGACAGAGAAAGGAGAGGGGTAGTTAGGAGCTGTGCCGTGCACTGATCCCCCCCGACTGCCGAGAACCCCTGGGATAAGGGGACAGAAGGAAAAGTGCCGACATGGGGGTAAAAACCAGCTCGCTGCCCAGGTCAGGGGTGAGCTGAGAGCAGAGCTGGGGGCAGAGCCCTCCCCGCCAGCCCCCGGGGCTCCTTCGGACCTGCTGATGACCCCGTGCCCAGACCCACGGTGCCAGCCAGGCCATAAGAGCACCTACAACCCCAACTGATATCAGCACGTCATTCTGAGAGTCATTGCGCCAACATTTATTAATTGCTTCTTACATCGCTGGTAAGTTTTCTCAACTCCATCTTACGGGCAGGGAAACTGAGGCACGGGGGCTCTGAGTCACTTCCAGAGCTTGGGAGGGCTCCTGCCTCTTGCTGTGGTACTTGAGATCCCCCCGAATTAATGCTCCCGGGACTTCTCCAGCAAGTCCAGCTGAGCATCTCCATAGAAATGAATTTTTATTTTGCTTCCACCCCATTTTTGGGGTAAGCCAGAGATCTTCTGGTACTGCAGCAGCAAAAACCTTTCATTTTTTTCTATTACCTGGCTTTTTTCCAAAAACCTCTGGGCAGCAGTTGAAAGATTTTGTTAACCCTCTACAACTTCTTCGTGGATATCGGTATTCAGCCCAAGTGATTTTGTCACCAGCAGATTATCGAGTTTTCATGCAACCTGATCTACAAGAAGAGCTGAGGGGCTTGTAACACCCAAGGAAAGACAAAATACACACCCTTGAGCTGGGTAACCACAGGGAAAAGGCGATGCCTGAACCTCTGTAGGCTCAATCTGATGAGTGCCCATAGATTTAGAAGGTTTAAGACATCATTGTGTTTACCCAGAAGGAAGGCAAGTGTGAATTTAAAAAAAAAACACCCTATTTTTAAGTCAAGCTACTTGGAAAAGGTTCATCTTCTCTTCTGTTTCTTCAAAGGCGTGAGTGGATGAGGGATCAGTGATGTCCCACCCACGTCAGCCACCCGAAAGATGCTCGTCTCCAGTCACTGAATAAAACCTTCTGCTTCTGTTGCTTCCAACACCCCGCAAGTGCCTTCATCACACGATGCTTCCTCCCACTCTCGCAACTGTTTTTCCCAGCGTAGGGGACCACCGTCAGCGCAGCCCTTGCACCACGACCTCTTCTCACACCCCAAGGTGNGCCTGGAGCGGTGCCGGGGGTTGTTGTGGCCCAAGGGCAGGACCCGGCACTTGGCCTTGTTGAACCTCCTCCATTGGCCTCGGCCCATCGATCCAGCCTGTCCAGGTCCCTCTGCAGAGCCTCCTGCCCTCCAGCAGATCAACACTCCCGCCCAGCCTGGTGTCGTCTGCAAACTGACTGAGGGAGCACTCGATCCCCTCATCCAGATCGTTGATAAAGATCCCCATGCTAGATACTTGGGCTCTGCAACCAGCTGGTGACAACCCTCCTCCAGCTGGGAGGACATCCTAAATGAACTGGGATAAGCGAACAGGCTCAGTCCCCCGAATCAACACCTTGAAATCCTCCTCCTCATTTCCCTATAGCTCCTACGTGTGCCCCTCACTTCGGGCAGACGAGTCGGTTCTTCCCATCCACAAGCCAAAGTCGTAGGCAAAGGTTTTCTTAGTAGAGAAAGACAAAGTGAAGATGACTTGAATATTGTCATCCACCAGCTATTTACTCAAAAATCTAATATCGATATCTCACTGGTAGATGACTTGAATATTGTCATCCACCAGCTATTTACTCAAAAATCTAATATCGATATCTCTCTGGTAGGATGTATTTCACTAGGCAAAGGTTTACGGATTATTACCTGGCTTGGGTATATCTCTGAATTTCCCAGTAAACAATACAAAAAATAATAATATGTATAAATAATAGATAGAAAAAACAATACAAGGCCAGCATCACTGAAGATGCAACGGCATTTTCGACAGCGCTCTCCAAGCACCAACTGATAAAAAACCCCACCTCAAGGGTTTTCTTACCTAGAGACTTCGGCAACAAGTTCTTGACGAACTCGGCGTGATCCCCCACGTGCAGGATGCTGTAGACACTGGTGTTCATGAGCTCCTCCTGGTTATAACCCAGGTAGCTGGTCACGTTCTCAGAGACGAAGACGATCCTCCCTTCGCGGTTCACAACGAAGAAGAAGCCGTCCAACGCCTGTAAGGGGAATAAACCCGGGCAGCATGTGGGCAATGGGTCCCAGAGCAGGTCAGGATGCTCGATGACCATGGGCAACCTTCCTCTGCCTCTTGCACCTCGGCTTCGTCCCCACTCTATATTATAGCAGTGATCAAATAACAGCACATTTGCTTAAACACATAGGNTCTAGTCTGAATCTCCCCTCTTTTAGTTTAAAACCATTCCCCTTGTCCTGTCGCAACAGGCCCTGCTAAAACGTCTGTCCCCATTTTTCCTATAAGCCCCCTTTAAGTACTGACAGGCCGCAATAAGGTCTCCCCGGAGCCTTCTCTTCTCCAGGCTGAACAACCCCCATCTCTCAGCCTGTCCTCATGGCAGAGCTGTTCCACCCCCTGATCATTTTGGTGGCCTCCTCTGGCCCCGCTCCAGCAGGTCCATGTCTGTCCTGTGCTGAGGACCCCCGAGCTGGAGGCAGCACTGCAGGGGGGTCTCACAGAGCAGAGCAGAGGGGCAGAATCCCCCCCCTCGCCCTGCTGCCCACGCTGCTGGGGATGCAGCCCAGGACACGGTTGGCTGTACAGCCTAAGAACGACAGAGCCTTTGCGTCTTGCAGAATAACAGTTTTTTTCATGCATTTAGAAAGCAAGTGGCAAATTCAGCCCTGCAATCCACCGGAGGAGCACAAGCGTGACCCAGACCCAATCATGGCGAGATCTTCTGCTTATTTTGATGAGGACACCATCAAGGTTTTTAATTCACTGCTGTGATACGAGGGGGTAGCGCTTTCTGGTGCTACGAAATAAGCTCCGAGCTGCAGAGCCCAGTGCTTTTTTAAGAAGCCCTTGAGAAGGCTGATTGCTGATTTACAGTCTTCCAAGCATGTATCACCTAAATTGTTTCATCCAGGCAAGATTTGGTTTTGCTGGAGTCTAATTCCTACCTTTCCTGCTCATCCACAGCAAGCTCTGGTGGGCCGTGATCCTGCCACTAGATCCGGCCATATCCCGGAGTGGGAGATGGTGCAGGGACAGGAGAAACTTGTGATGACCAAAAATTGGTACCCGCGGCATCGCCATCTCCTCCCCATCCTCCCGCTTGCCCGCGCCAGCAGAGTTACTCTGATGGAGGGTGTCCAGGCTTTATTTAAGCCAGTTTCTAAAAAGCACATTTTGCTGTAGAGCAACGTTAAGTACAAGAAGCAGGAAGCATTTAAAAAGAAAAGAAAAAAAAAAAAAAAGAAAGAAATCTTTTGTCAAAATGGTTCTGGCAGATCAGCTGCAATTTGCCTTATTCCCAGCTGTTTCCAAGACAACCAGCCTTTGCACTTCGGGTGCCCAAAAAACAGACCCAGGCTGGATGGTAAACCCACCTGGACCCTTCTCCCCGGGTGATGCTGATTTTGGGGGGCCGGGGGAGCCGGGAAGGGGCAGGGGAGCTCCGAGGCAGCAGCCGGCAGGGACCCAGCTTGCACACCTCCCCTATAGCCCCCATTCCTCCAGCAGCAACACTGGGCATTTATCCATGGTTTAAATATTAAACTACTTCATCAGCACAATTGCTTATGGAAGTCAAGCCCAAACAACAAGTCAAGAGGCAAAAAACCTTCCTAAAAATGAACAAGATGCTTTTTAATAGCCCTTTTTATCTCCGCCTTTCCAGGTTTGAAAACCCCGCCTGAGCCCGGGGCACCCAGAAGAAGCTGGAAGTCATTTTGGGGAATGTTTTTAGGTATGGGAGGCTGCGGATTGCTTGGGGGCCAGCGAAACCACTAATTGCTTCTCACGGTCAATCCACATGGAAAATAAACTCAGCATGGTAAGGGCTTAGCATCCTCAAAGTGCTTCACGCAGCCACGGATGCCCCGTAGCACGGGCACGGGTCAGGGTCAGCATCTCAAGCCCATGGGCTTCACACGTGAGGAGGCCAATTAGGAAATTATTCCTCAGCCTGTAGAGATAATAACTGTAATCTAACCATGGATTTTAAATCAAATAATACAGGGTAGGTTGTTTACAAAGCGGCATCGACTGAGCAGTAACGCACCTCTGCGTGCCTTCACGCAGAAAGGATGCGTCGATACCCGCCCCAAGCACCGAGGGTGATTTTTAGTCATGAGCTAGCTGATTTAATTAATTTCCTTTTTTTATGATGACTTCCAAGTTTTTTCCAGGGCTATTTCTATTACCGAAGTGCTGCTGTCCCCGCTTTGCCCTGAGGCACTCTGCTCCCCATCACCCAAGGGACTGGCCACCTCCAGGGCTCCCAGCCGCAGCGAGCCACCTATTCCCACGTGTGGACACGGACACGGACACCGACACGGACACGGACCCGGACCCGGACCCGAGGGGATGGACTCCAGCTGAATGATGCTCTGGTGAGCCGGCTGGCCCCACGTTCATCATTTAAGCAATGTAAAGGCACCTTCTCAACACCACACGGTGAAATACATGGATTTACTGCGGATGTACGGACGCTGCTCTCCCTCACGGTTTTCTTTGCTCTGCCGTTGCTCTTGTAGGATGCCTTCACCAATATAACCCAAACACTGGGGTTTTGTTGAGGATCTGCCGCCTTCTCCTGCATCACTTTATATTCCCCTGCCTGTTTCTAGCACCCAACGCACTCCTCAAAACCCATGTGCCATTCCCAGCCTAATTTCTAAGCCCCTTCTGCATTTTTGCCTCTGTTAGACCGAGCACCTCTTTAGCCAAGATGCCAACTCCCCATTAACTCCATCCACATGCTCCCAGCAGCCGTTTTCCATCCTTTCCACAAGTCAGACCCTTCATTCGATGCATCCCATCCCTTTTGCATTAACTCCTCCATCTGCAGAGTCACCTCTTGCAGAGTTTTATTAATTTTGACACCTTTACTCCAGGGCTCAGGGGAGACCAGTGTGGTTTGGGGAGGGATTAAGCAGGTCTGGAAAAGCACGCATGGCAGCGCAGGAGGGCTCCCCACGGCCTCTGAGCATCTTTTGGAAATAGAGAAGAGGCCAAAAATGTGGCTGGGGAGAGCCTCTCTCCCCAGGAATCCTGAAACCCAGGCTGGCTTTCTGTCTCAAAAATGATGCCACATTTCACCTCCCAGCGATTGGGCTCCCAACAGAAACCTCCGAGTAAATCGCTGGACTGTGTCATGTCAGCAATTATGCTCTTCCAGTTAATTAAATGAATCAGATGAGGATGTTGCTTCCTTTTGGACTTTGAATGCGTAATTTTATCAGGCGGTTTCAATGCAAGAAGGCGGCTGCGGGATGGTGCTGGCCATCCCCGGGGAGGAAGCCCCCAGCCCCAGCCCCCCCCCTGTGAAATTACCAGCTGAGTGATTCAGGATTTGAAGTTTATCTCTGGGGCCTGTGATATAATATAACAACTCTCATATAATAACCTTCTCCATACAAGATGGTCCCATCAGATCCAACTCTGACCTTCCTCCTGAGATACGATTATTTCTGATTTACTGATACCAACAGAAACGCGGAGCCCCCTCCTCGTTCCTCCCTATTTTTCAGAGGACAGGAGGATTCAAATACCTTGAAAACCATCCATCCACACTACCTAACTCACCTCCAGATGAGGACAGGGGCTCAATTTAATCCACACTTAGAAGCAACTCAACATTTTAATGCTGATATTAAGAAGCTACCCAGAACAGCTTCGACTTAACCAAGTCCAAGCTCCATCAGGCTTGGTTAAGATTCGCTTTCCAAACCATTTGCTGAAGCGACGGACGAAGATCTGTTTACCTGTAACTTAGGCCAGGGACATAGTTGGGCTTAGAGCATCCCAACTACGTCCCCGTTGCCTTCCTCCTCTGCATTTCACCTTCCTGGTGCGCTGCTTTGCCTTGGGCAGCATCAGCGACAACATTTTAGCACCTACCTCCAGAAGAAGAGGTCCCAGAGACTCCTTCTCAATCACCCCTTGGCTGCTGGACGAGATGTCGGACTTCTGGACTTCATCATCAGCTGTTTTCTCTGTAGCAAGGGAAAAGGGATGTGTCAGCCAAAAGAACCATCATCTTACTACTGAATTATTCCTAATAATAAACAAAATATTGATGGCTTGTCATACAGAAATGAATGATGTGCACCAAAAGACTCCAGCATTTTCATTTCATCGCTCAGTCCCGTGAAGATATATTTATTAATTATTATAAAATAAAGGCATTAATTAGATCATAACCTACTGCTAGGAGGAAGGAACGTCTTAAGCAGAGGCCTGCAGAAAGAGGCATCCAAAATCAACATTTTGAAACGGAAACGCTATATCCAGTTCAGCGCAAGTTACAGTATTTGATCTGGAACTTTTTGGACAACACTTTAAGATTGAATAACTGCTGAGAGGAATTCATGGAGAACGGGCTGTGCCAAAGGAATCCAGCTGGAGAAGAAAAAGCAGCTCCTACCACTGATGTGCAGGGAGCATCCCGGGAGCCGGGAGCCGGCGGGGCTGGGGACGGGAGGAGAGCATCCGACACGGAGCGGGCGATGCTGCCGGAGGAGCCCAGCCCCAGCCCTGCCAGAAAATCTCACGCTTTATTGCTGAATAATCCCTTTGGGAAAAAAAAGGACCTAAAAAACCCGGAGAGAAGGCCCTGTTATTTATCTCGCACTCCCCCGAAAGGTGCTAGCCACATCATGCAGCTACTCCGAGGAATTCAGGATAAATCCAGCAGCGAAAGGTGGGTGGCAAGTGGGATGTGATAAAGCCAGCGATCACGGGCAAGTGAGCCACGATGCCGCTGGTGTTTCAAGGGCTGTTCTGCTTTGCTCCTCCATATCCATGACTGTTTTCCCCTGGGAGAGCTGGGAAAGTCCCTTAGCTTCCCTGGATGCAAGCCGGGAGGGATGGGGGGAGCAGCACCCCCGTCTCCGCGGGATGCAGTTCAAAATAAACCCTCGTGGCTGGGAGCGACTCGGGCACGTCTGGGGCTGTAGATGTATTAGCAAAAAGGAGATTAATTACTGTTTAATGACATGGTTTGGGCAGAATAAGAGCAGAAAGAGGCAAGTGGGAGCTAAATCTTGACAGAGAGGATACCTGCTTCGTTGATCGGGCATCACTTAGCAAGGGGAAAGCAGGGATGTCTCAGATCGCAGGTGCTCTTTGCCTCAGCGATGTTTTGCTCTGAAATGCGAAAACGCCAGCTCCTGGGGAGAGCCGGAGGGGCAGGGTATTACCCACAGCACCTCGGTGCCCGTTGGCAGTGGCAAAGGAAATTATCAGTCGTGCACTACGTGAAACAGCACAGGAGTCCTGAAGCATCCTCGGTCCGGGCTCATACGGGCGGCTTTGATGCAGGTTTTGATTAAAATGAAGACAACTCTCTGTAGCAAGCCCAAAAATGACTTGAAACTTGGTCCTCTATTAATTTTACACCATTTACAAGGTTTTCCCAGGTACCAGAACCACAAATTCAGCCTAGTAACTGAAAATTAAGCCGTGCTCTTTCTGTAAAACTGTTAATTGTTAGTATAAAGAAAGATGCTGGGGCCGGGATGCAGCCGGTGATTTGTGGACAATGTCCATGGTCCGGGGGGATGCAGCCCCATCCTCGCAGGCTGCGCTTCTCCGCACAGCAGGAATAACATCCCAGGGTTTGCCGGAAAACCAAAGGGATGCTCAGAAAAATCCCAAGGACCAAACACGTGGGCAGTGCTGGGAGCTGGAGGAAGAAAATTGCCCGAACTGGTTCTAAGAGGGATGGCAGCAAGTTGTGAACTTTACTGCACAGCAGGACAAGGGAAAAGGCTCCTCAACACACAGAGCCTTGGGTAGGACCTGGAAACCCTCATGTGCCTCAATAAATACATGTTCATCAATCAAATGTATATGTGTATCAACACAGCAGGCTGATGAAAGTCCACTCCCAGAGGGCAAGAGATGTTTTCTTGGGATAAATATCGGTCAAACGCAGCCGAAGGTGCAAGCCAAGAGGTTTCTAGGACTGCTGGAGGTTTCTAGGACTGCTGGAGGTTTACTGCTCATCTCTCTCGACCCTGGTCTTCATTGCTGATCATCCCAGCACCAAGGAAGCCGGTCCCCCGACTCGTCTGTAAGCGGAAGCTAAAATTGCATTTGCTGTTTTGCAGCACATCGGATGCCAGGTTTATCACTCAGCATCAAATCGCATTTGCAAAACGTACAGATGCGTCACTTGAACCTCTTCACCCCTGCATCCTCCCAGGACTTCATCCGTCTTCAAGCTGACTTCGGGTGTTTTTCTTTCCTGACTTTGTCCTTCATCCTGTGCGTTGCTCCTAAAGCAGCTCCGAGAGGAGCGAGCTTGGAAGAGCATTTGCTCAACGCTTGCTCTTGCAGAGGTGGCCGCCAGCTTCCCCCGGTGATTTATCGGGTAATCTCTGCCTCTGCTTTCCCTCTCACCCAGCAGCTCTTTTCTCTTTAGAAAATAAATCAACTGAAAAAGGTTGCGTCTTCCTCTCTGGAAGCGTCTTCCTCTCTGCTGGCACAGCCCCGAAACAACAGGCAGCGCACGCCCCGTTTCGAGCACACACGCACAGGTTTTGGATGCTCGAGCAACAGTCTGACTTCAACCCTAAAATTCCTGATTCCTGCGTCCTGCTATGGACCCCCTCGGGCAGCTCACCTCATCCCCATGGGCCTCAGTTTCCCCTGTTTCAAGCAGAAACCAGAGTTCATCCCACCCGAACCGCCTCCTGCGTGGTTAAATGATGAAGGAGCAGCACCGTCCCAAGGAAGACACCCAAATCCCTTCCAGGGATGGAAGAGTTTCCCATGCACCCAAACCCGTGGCAGCTGGCGGGTACCGCAGCATAAGAAACGGCTTTTTTTTCCCCTACTCTTAATAAATTGATGCACTCAGAGGCAAGGCACTGGCTTTCAGCTCTAATCCTTTAATCGGGCTGCGGGATCCTCCTCCTGCTTTAGGAAAATAGTTTCATCTGCCAGCGCCAAGCCCGTTATTCAGGAGGATTAACCAGCAGCACCGTCACCATCGCCCCCGTGTGTGAGTCCTTCTCCTTCCCACCTTTGCGGCACCGGGATCCGGGAGCAGACGGATCCCTTAAAGCTCCTGCTCACCTTCTCCGGGGCGGCACATCCCAGTGATGCACAACTCCTCAAAGCCTCAGCGCATCCCGCTAAGCACCTCAGTTACTGTGCTTAAACGCGGCTCTTTAGCTTTTCCATCCCGAGCATCCGAGGAATACATTACCAGCAAACCCCTGGTTTGCACCTTAACCCATTCATCTCAATTATTTTTTTTTCCAGCATTAATTGCAGCGGTGGCTCTGCTGTGCTGGCTGATGCTCTCGGGGAGCATCGGTCGTGGGCCAGGCATCCCCTGTGCTCGACACAGCCAAACACCGAGCAAATTCCCGGTTCCCCAAGTTCATAATCTCATTATAAAGCCGGACAGACAGATCCACATGAAAATAAACCAAGAGGAGCAACATGAGCCCCAGCGCTGCTGCCCTTTGAGGCTGTCGGGATCCAGCTGCGGGGGCTTTGGCAGCCTCGGGCACCGTAAATCCCCATCTCACAATAAAAGCCAGGCACGCCGACGGCCCCGACTGCAACCGAATTGCTGCAAACGTGATTAAAGCAGCGTTTTTTTCTTGCAGCATAGAGAGGAGCTATTTTAAATGCATTCCTCAAAATACACCCCAATTTTCTGACATACAGGGAGATGTCTGGGTGCCTCCGGAGTCTGTAGGAGCGCTTGGCACTCCAAAAATATCATGTCAGTGGGCTTGAACTGTGAGATAAGTGTGTTATAACCAGGTCACCCAGCACCATCGATACTGCAGCGTGTGCAGGACCTGATGCCCACTGCGATGCCAGCAAACACCACAGTCACTTTGAAAACAATCTTGTCCCGTGCCAACCTCACGCAGCCAAGCTTGGCACGGGCAGAGGTGACATTTCCAGCTCAGCCCTGCGATTTCGCAGCCACACGAGCCTCCTGGCTAGAAGCTGCTGATTCTTCGTAGGATTAGAAGAAGGGATGGGGAAGATGCAAGGCTGACGAGGGATGGAGGATGCTGCTAAAGCACACCGGGACTGGAAAAGGAATGCTACGCTCGGGTGCCCTGATGCTGGAAGCGATGGCCAGCAGCGCAAGGCGATGGGAACAGATTTTGCATCACCGAGAGCCGCTCTCCCCGTCCCCCAGGCCGGTGGTACCCAGCCGCGTCCGGGGCTGCCGGCCAGGCTGCTCTCGGCGTGAAGCTCCTCTCGGGCTCGGCACAGTGGAAGGAAGACTTGGAGCAATGCTGGGGGGGCAAAAAAAGGGGTGGGAGGTGAGCGGAGGAAAAAGCAACACCCGTGGCAAGGCGAGGGGTGGCGGTGGGGTGGCAAGCTGCTGAAACGGTGGGGTGCAGCCCAGGGTGGGGGATGCCGGCAAGTCGAGGCGTGCGGATGAGCAGCCGACCTGTTCGGATCATTTTTCCCTCTGATTTTAGAAAACATCAATGCACAAAGTCTTTGTTTTTGTTAATAAAAGCCCAAAGCCAAAAGCATACATGGGAAAGGCAAACGGCTCACCCGGGATGTTATTTCTCCTCCCCCAAAAGAGACAGTGCAATATCATAGAACCATAGAATCACAGAATCACTAAGGTTGGAAAAGCCCTCTGAGGTCATCGAGTCCAACCGTCAACCCAACCCCCCCATGCCCATTAAACCATGTCCCCAAGCGCCTCATCTCCCCGTCTTTTAAAGCCCTCCAGGGATGGGGACTCCACCCCTGCCCTGGGCAGCCTGTGCCAAGGCCTGACCAGTCTTGCAGGAAAGAATTTTTTCCTGATGTCCAAATATGTAACCCCCTAAAAACTGGCTCAGACCCTCTGCCTCAAAACCACGTCACATAGAGCAAAGCTGAAGGACATGGCTTTGGCAAGTGGTTGCCACCACCCCCCTGCCCACACAGGTGTAGGGTCACTGGTGTTTTCCCCTTTATTTCTTTTCCCTCTTCGCATTATTATTTTTTATTTCCCCAACCTCCCTAGTTCGCCTTAGTTGCCTCCATCCCTTTGGCAGGTCTTCTATTCTTTCTCTACCACCATTTTTGGTGGCACGGGGCACAGCAAAACCATCCCCACCATCCTGCACTTGCCTCTCTCCCCTTCCAGACCTCTGTACCTGACACCCCGTACCCGGAGAAAATCAGGCACCCAAGGCAGGGAAAGGACAAGTGTTGGAGAGGAGCTGTGACCTCCTCCAGCTGAGACCTTCCCCGCAGCAACGCCGAGGCCATGCAGGGTGGGAGCCACGACCGCGGCGCTCGAGGACAAGATAGGAAAAGTCCCCAAAAAGGCCTTACACTCATTGCATTTTACCCAAAACATGCTGTGTTTTACCCAAAACATGACAAACCCTTGTGGCCAGGAGAGCACCTGCACTCCAAGGGCTGGAGGAGCAAGGATGTGCCAACAGTGACGGCAGGACCGCAGGGAAGGGGGTCGGTGGCTTAGGGGACATCTCCCAGAGCCACTCCAAAGCAGAAGGTGGGAGGGGAAGGAAAATGGGGGTGAAGGGGGTGAAGGTAGAGGAGGGCAGATGTCCAGCGTTGATGTTCACCTGCTGCATCTCAGGAAGTCAGAAGTCAGCCCCAGCCCCGCAGGCTCCATCACACGGAGCTCCATCCATAGCAGCCAGGGCAAGCACTCCTGTCTCTCCATCCCTTACATCTGCACTTTTAAATTTAAATAATACAAGCTGTCTGATTCTGCTCTTCATTTAAAATTCTGCAGCTGAAATGTTTTTTTTTTTTTTCCCCAGAAAGGGGAAAGGAATATCTGAAAAATAATATATTGCACGTGGGTCTTCTAAACCAGGACATAAAAAACTCAAAACAGGATTTTGTGGAGAAACGTCATGAACACAGAAAATCAGAACAATTGTTTCCACTTGCCCAGCGCAAAACTTTGTAATATTTTGCCTAGAGTTGTGAGAAGCTCACTGCCGCTCCCCGAGGAAGGCCCCATGGAGAGGCCCCCATGGTTGCGGGCATGATGGCCGGATCCCAAATGCTGCCCCGTGCTCTCCAAGGGCTCTTTTTCAACCAAAGATTTCTATGGGCAATGTTCATTTTTCATTTCTTATGATAGAAGCCCAAAAAGTCTTTGGGTTTTGACTTTTCTCTTAAAAATTCAACAGCTCAAAAGCAAAAAGTCCAACCGAGGAGGACTTGCAGCCTTTCCCAGACCATGCTGGGTACCCCGGTGGGTACCAAGGATGACAGAGCAGGGCAAGATGAAGAAGTTGACGTGATTCCTGGAAAACACGATGGAGCACCAGGCACGACGGCTCCCCATCCCTCTCCCACACGGCACAGCTCCGCAGCCTCTCCGAGGGTGGTGCCGGCTGAACCCCCCAGATCTCAGCCAGGATCTGCTCTATCTGCTTTTTAAAAGATGAGCGAGGCAAAAAAAAATTCACATCTGTAATTTCCCAAATGAGGAGCTTTGATTTTTAGTTAATTAAAATCAGATGGAACAGACTCGGTGCACCCACGGATCGAGAGCGTGACAGAAAGCTGTGCCATTAATTAGTGCTTCCTACGAGGTTCATCAGTCCAGTAAACCCAACAGGAAAAAAAAATCTGCCATAAAAATAAACTCCTTGGCAGGTGTGCACCGGATGCACCCACCAGCGGGGCAGGAAAAAATTGGTTTAAAAAAGCCTCAAGAGGAGAAAAAGACAACGGCATTGATATAGGAAAGTAGCAGGTGAGGGGATCTGGACCATAGAAATGGGAACGCTTTTTTAAATGGCACCCAAATGTTTTTTAAATGGCACCCAAAGAAGCACCCAAATGGCACCCAAATGGCACCCAAAGAAGCAGACATGTCTAGGGCTATCTGTCAGCTTAGGGACATGCTGGGGGAAAGCCTCCAAGCATCTCTGGCTGCTGGTGGTGGTGGTGGTGGTCCTGAGCTCACCTTCAGCTTCCTCTTGAGTCCCAGCAAGCCCAAGCGTTCTCCTCCCCATCCCTAGGGATCAACAAGTAGAGGAGGATCCAACCTCAACTGGGGGATGAAGCCAACTTCCAAGGAAGACCATCCTACGCAGCCTATAGGGCACACGCTTGGACCACAGCAATGATGGCTTCTTTGGAGGTACTCTAAACCAAAATTCAAGCTGTGGAAGCTGAGATTTGCCCAACGCCCACCTATTTAACGTCAGCATATTCACACGGAGGCAGATGCAGAAAACCCAGTCCACAGTCCTCCCTTCTTCACTTCCACAAATACCAGATTCCTCTAAAACACTATATGGAAATCAGCAGCTCTTAGGTTGTATAACTTTTTATTCTAGTAGGAGGAAGGAAATTATCTGATCTATGAATTTAAAAAACTGTGGAAAAATACAATCTGTGAGATTCAGAGCTTGAAAATACCAGTGCAAGAAATAGAAGAGCAGATCTTGGCTTTCAGAAATCAGCATGGCTCCTTCAGAGCCCCGCACTCGCCTGCTTTACACCATCCGTCGCGATGGTCTATCGGTGACAAGCCCCAGGTGCTCCCCAACCGCGTGCCGCAACGCCAGGCTGGAGCGCCAAGACACTGGGGTGAGATCCATCTCACGGAGCATGGGACATCTGCGATGGAGATGTTTCCACCTGAGCTACTCGCCTCATGCTCCCCTTACAGCCAAAGCAGAGAAAAAGGCATTTTTAAAGGAGATTTGCCTGATCCACTTTAAATACCTGTTATAAGATAGAGTCGCATTTTGGGGTTTTTTGGGGGGTGTTGTTACGCCTTAGCCCTCCTCCACAACCAGCAGTCAACCATCTTTTGCTGTCTCTCTTTTCCTCCATCAACGTACATGCGAAGGAGGACACATCTCGCCAGGCACACAGCCAACGGAGGAAACTAAGCCCTCGGGGTGTAGAAAACGGGCTCCAGTGCCCACGTGGGTGGTGAGGATTGAGGACTGAAGGTGGTGGCCACTCCAGTAGAGCCAACGGTGGAGACAGATTGGTGGAGGGCAGGAGAGCGGGGACGTCCTGCTGCTCTCTCCCATGTCTCACCTGAGCATCTTCTTTCGTGGCCTGGCTGGAAAAGCAGCCAAAACAAGCAGTCAAGCATCGCCGCCGTACCAGCACCGGCGACGGCTCCATCTAACGCTCTCGCAGCTATTTGCCGTGCCGCCTGCAGCCCGTCCTTACCAACCCACAGCGGCACTGGGAAGTCTCACTAAAGCTCAGGGTTTGTCCCAGCAGATACAAACCTCTCCAACCGCTGCATAAAACATCAAATCCTAAAACCACGCAGACTTATTCATCCGCCAGCACAGGTCTGCAGGTGGGACACTGCATTTATGTTGAGATTAGTGATTTCAAGGTAGCTTTTAAGGCACGGGAGCAAAAGATACAACAGACCGGCAGCTTGACTTATCCTTCCACTTGCCCAAAAAACCCTTCAACACCGATATTTCAAACCCAGGACAACATCCCGCGATGTTTCAGTGGAATTTGCCAGACGGAGCTGATGGCAGTTCCCGTCAGCAGGAGGGCTACAGCCACCTCCACCACATCTACAGCCAACCCCGGGAAACAGCCACTCCTGGTGGGCAACAAACCAATGCCAGATCAGGTCTTCAGCCTGGTGATCCCAAGCTCGAGCAACATTAACTTTCTATGTGGCTATGAGCTGCTCCCCAACTTTGGCTGCTCCTCCAACTGGTACTTCCCCTCTTTTCCCACGTAGAGGATAAGGATTTGGAGGGCAGGAATTTTGTTGGGGTCTTTTTAAAACTTTTTTCTTATTTTTTAAACACGTACCTGCCCAGCAACAGGCACAATCAAGTTCCTCAGGACTGTACAATGCAAATAAATCAACAGCCTTGTTTTAACCCATTTGACCCTTACTATAAATTGCAAAGAACATATTCCAGCGTTGCCCTCGTCTTAACCAACCACCTCTCTCAACTGAATGGCAACCTGTGACATCCTTCCAAGTGAGGACCTCAGGGAGGATGGACAAGACACATGCTTCCCTTTAATGAGCCTACGACGCTACTCCCCATTAACACTCCCATTTTCCAGCTGAAGAAACCTGATGCACAATGACACACAATGCTGCAGCTCCTGCTGGAGTGGATTTAAGATGTTCATTGACATCTTCTGAGCTGAGATGCTGTTACATGCCACATGAATGCTCACAACCCAAAAGCCACCAGGGTTAGCTTCAACCGATGCTGCTTTCACGCACCATGATGGTTCACCAACTGGTGGTTCTCTCTTGAAGGACTCCACATAGACCTGCAAGAGCACATCTGTCCATCTCCTAAGGCAAAGAGCATGGTGTACAACAGCAGCAGGAGTACAGATTAAGATCCAAGACACCAGTCCCTGCTCCGACCCGCAAACATCATTTTCTTTGGCAAAGTTTATATGGAAAACTCTATTTTTCTGCTTCTGATAAAATCTTTGTGTAATGGCAGAGCAAAGCACACTGCCACTAAAACAGAAGGAAAAGGGTATTTCTTTCTGTCTTCACACCTTTTAGAGTTAAACATTAATGGTGTCGAGATGTCTTAAGTAAAAAAGGCTGGTTGTCTGAACAATGTCAGGAAAAATTATACGGTGCTGAGTGAATGCAAAATTAATGAGTGCTGAATGCTGACAGGAGAGAACAGGCATAAGGAGCTGAGACTTTTTTATAGTTGACACTGCAATCAAGCAGGTAGAACATCTCCATCGTGCTGGGGGAAGGAATAAAGGGAAAAAAAAACTTTTATCTCAAATCTGAAGAATGTAATTCATTCAAAAACTGTGTCAACTGGCCAAATCTGCAGAGCTGAGAAAGGGCTACATGTAGCTCCCCCCTACAACTTTAATTCAGNTGATTCTATTCTATGATTCTAGGAGCAAGCCATGTGGTATGGGAAGCTACCTAGACAAGATGGAGCCTCCTANTTCTCTCTTGAAGGACTCCACATAGACCTGCAAGAGCACATCTGTCCATCTCCTAAGGCAAAGAGCATCGTGTACAACAGCAGCAGGAGTACAGATTAAGATCCAAGACACCAGTCCCTGCTCCGACCCGCAAACATCATTTTCTTTGGCAAAGTTTATATGGAAAACTCTATTTTTCTGCTTCTGATAAAATCTTTGTGTAATGGCAGAGCAAAGCACACTGCCACTAAAACAGAAGGAAAAGGGTATTTCTTTCTGTCTTCACACCTTTTAGAGTTAAACATTAATGGTGTCGAGATGTCTTAAGTAAAAAAGGCTGGTTGTCTGAACAATGTCAGGAAAAATTATACGGTGCTGAGTGAATGCAAAATTAATGAGTGCTGAATGCTGACAGGAGAGAACAGGCATAAGGAGCTGAGACTTTTTTATAGTTGACACTGCAATCAAGCAGGTAGAACATCTCCATCGTGCTGGGGGAAGGAATAAAGGGAAAAAAAAACTTTTATCTCAAATCTGAAGAATGTAATTCATTCAAAAACTGTGTCAACTGGCCAAATCTGCAGAGCTGAGAAAGGGCTACATGTAGCTCCCCCCTACAACTTTAATTCAGCCCTGGCATAGCCTTCATTCTCCTCCTGCAGGCATAAAATTCATTGTAACACGGTTTTAACGATCCAACTTTTGCAAAGAATTAGACCGACTGTCTTTTCTCAGAATGCAGCATCTTGAAGCCCTGGTACGCTGCATGCTAAAGTCCGTGAGAAGTTACTATTAAAAATTCACTCGTGTCAACCGTTAAACCAGCTTTATGCTCAAGTTGTACAGGCACGTCAAATATGTGAACTGCACCGGCAAGGCGACGCTTGCCAAAGCGTGCAGACAATGCAAAGCTGGAGCGCGGCGAGGGGGGAGCTGACGCTTCCCATGCGCGGAGCAGCACTCCCCGCCCCAGCCCCGCTCCTCCAAACCCGACTTTCTCGCGCCTCCCATCTGTCTCTCCTCGGCTGCAGAGGGAGAGCTGTCACTCTGCAGCTATTGCGGGGATCGACTTGCTTTTTCTACGCCAAAGGGATCTGTCGGAGGTAAAGGCAGACTTTGTGTAAATGAACCAAGGGGTGGCTGCAACACGTGTATGTGAGTGTGGTCAGTAGGTTCAAGTGTGGCTCTGGGCCATGAGATGCCCCTGGGGGGACAGGGATGGGNGAGCCTCCTAGTATGGGAAGCCACCCAGAGAAGAAGGAGTGACATGGTATGGGAAGCCACCCAGAGAAGATGGAGCCAGATGCTATGGGAAGCCACCCAGAGAAGACAGAGCCACACGGTATGGGAAGCTCCCTAGAGAAGATGGAGCTGCGTGGCATGGGAAACCACCCAGAGAAGACAGACCAAGCCACGCAGGTGAAGACTGCTTTCTTGTCAATCTGTGCAGAGCCTGCTCAAGAGGACCTCACCTCCCAAATGAACTTTAACTCTTCCAGTGCAATCATGACCTGCAGATCTGCGGGTGCAGCGCCAGACGCTGAATGTTCACAGTGGGTGCGCGAAGGCACAGCTCTCGGGTGCTCCATATCCCGTAGCAGGCGAGTTTTGGGGAGACTAAGGAACAAGGCTGAACATCCACCCTTCGTTTCCCCCGGGAAATACCGCAGAGGTTCATGCGATGGGGTTCTGCACCTAAGGCCAAGGTGCAGCTACCTGCAACTACTTTTTTAAGGATCATATTCATTATTTAAAAAATTTGGGATGGTCCAAACTATTCCCTGCTCCCATAAGAAACCGTCCACACACATAATTCCCTGTCTCAGCACAGCAGCTGCACCAAACCCGGGGGAAAACATCAGCCTGGGGAACATGATCCACCACTCCAGCGTTCGTCAACCCCGCTCATTGTAATATGGACTTAATGATTTAAAGGGTAGTTAGCTGAGACTGGGGGTTTAAATAATTAATGAAAACCTGTCTTGGAAGGCAGACTTCCTAAACAGCAAGGGCAGAAGGAACGGTGAGAAATATCACTTAAAACCATCCAAATGGTGTCGTTGGCTCTCTACCCAAGGCTCTGGTGAGGCTTTAAGTGCCACCAAACACCCCATGATGAAATCGTGGGGCTCAGGGGAAGCAGAAGAAGCCAGATGAGGAGCTCGGCAGCTGGGCACCGGGGAATAACGTGGCCCCAGAGGGAGTGCGACCACTCCTGCATCTCTCACGCTCGTGCCCCAGCAAGTTTGTTTGCTTTGCCCAACCATACCGCTCGGCATAATAAAAGCTATTATCTCCTTGTACAAATCTCCCTTTATTTCCTCTGCTTGCAGGAGCATTAGGAGGATTAAGGTCTATAAAAGTTTGTTCAGGAGAAAATCTGAAATGAAAACGGAAGGACTTGCATGGCTGGCTCTAACTTTGGGATTTTTTTTTCCCATAAGAAAGATGTTTATTGTGTTACTTCTTGCTTTTTAGGCATGGCAATGCTTGCACTGCCGCGCGCTCTGATGGGTCAATAATTGAGATGGGCTCTGGCAGAGATGTGCTGGGGTGAGCTTCCCTCTGAACCCCCTCTCTGGCACAGGCCATTTGATGACTAGCTCCGATGAGATGCCTCCATCGCAGCTGCTAGAAGAGAGGTGGGATGGACCACCGTCATCCTGCTCCTGCACCCAAAGGGGTGCCAGCCCACGGGATGGAGGAACCTCTATCTGATCATCCACCAAACGAACGGGGATCCAGAGCGGAGAGAGGACAAGTTCAGAGGAGACAAAACCCTGCTGGGGTGCCATCCCAGGGAAAGAAGAATCTTGAAATAGGTTTTGTCCATCTCTATGAAGGGTAAGGAGGACCTTAAAGAGCGGGGATTTTTTCCCTGCCTCTCTTAAAAATGAGACTGAACCAAGGAGGAAAAAAAAAAAAGGAAAAAAAAAGCTAATCCGGCACAGCAGAAGGCAAGAGGAGGAGTGATTTCTACAGGTGGTTTATGACTCTCCGCATGATCCTCACGCCTGTTACATCCTATCAGATCCTCTTCTTTCAGCGAGGTGCTAAAGGATTTATTAGTTCTTGACAGTGTGAGATGTTTAAATGCTTGAGGATGTAATAACCAAATGTTCACTTGTGAAAATAAAGGCACCGTTTGGAGAGGTCTGTGCAATTCTTAGCAGCCTCCCCTTCCCCTCAGTCTATATTTAAGCTGCCAGCTAGATTAAAACTGTCAGAGCAGGGATGAGAATCTTATTGACATGCTTTGTAGGTGGTACAGCTCCATAAAATAAACTTATACAGAGGATGCTCCCTGGTGTGGCTGCACAGGCAGAGATTTTTATAGTACTGACCCGGGGGAGTTCGTATCTGAAATCAATCCCTGATATACAACAGATTCCAGAGGATACGGAGAGACAGACTTCACAAATGTCTGCGAAGAGCGTGGGCAGGGATGCAATCCGTTTAACATTTCACGTCGAAACCAACCTGCGGAGAAGGGGAGGGCGTGAAATTCCCCAAACCCGCTCCAACAAACTCTTCACCCCTCGTGCGCGAGGTGCAATTAATTACTCTGATAAGAGGGAGGTTTTAATCCCGGGAAGGGCACAGGACGGAGCTTGGTGCAGGGGATCCAGGCGGATGCTCAGGAAGCAAAGTGAGGACTGACGGTTGGACTCGATGATCTTAGAGGTCTTTTCCAACCTTCATGATTCTATGATTCTATGACTCTCGCCCCGGCTTTGTGCTGGCAGAATTCGGTGCTGTGGACAGGGATCCAGCTCTCCAGGCATTTTTCAAAATCAAAATTTTCAGATTTATAGAGAGGAAGGCCAGTAGAGATCACCAGGTTGGCCAGTTTGACTTCTTGAATATCACAGAGCCATCGAAGTTCACCCACTTCCACCACCACAAGCCCTGAACTTCTGTTTGGCCAAAACTTGACACAACCCACCACTTCCCTTGGCAGCTGGTTCCCAAAGCAGTCACCCTCCCCGTTGTAACTCTGGGCCCAAGTCCTAATTTGTTTTTGTCTGGCTTCAGCTTTGAGTCATTCTCTGTTATGCTGGATTTAAAAACCTCTTTAGTAGCCAGCATTTTCCGTTCTTGTTAGCGTTTATAGTGTCATCACCATGTCCCCACTCCTTTTTGTTCTCCCGGATACACTCAACAGAGCTCTTCAACCTTCCAGGCTGCAAGATGTTTTCTCCAGCCCCTAGCTCATTTCTGTGGCTCTCCTCTCTGCCTTCTCTGGATTTTGCAATCTTCTTCCAGTGTGGATACCATGCCTGAGCTCCAGTGTTGTCCCCACCAACTCCATGCAAATGTAACGTCACCCAAGAGAAGCCCACCTTGTTTTTCATCACATCCCAAGTTCACATTAACTGCCTTCGCTTCCAGGATCTCCAGATCTTCTTGAAAAGCACCATTTCCCAGGATACCATCCATCCGGCACTCCTGTATGCCCATCCTGTACTGGTCTACCAATGATTTTGTATGTCCTTCCACATCTGTGAAGATGTTGAATAGCACCGAGATTTAGCAGACACTCCATGAAACTCAATTTTGAGAATAAAGGTTTCATCAGGATGAGGAGAGGTCACCAGTGGTGTTCCTCTGGCACCTGAGGTAAGGTAGTCACTCAGGGAGAAAATACACACCAACCTGAGGGTGGGTTGACCCGTTCACATGAAAGAGGACCAAATGGGAGAAAAACTACCCAATTGCTCTGCTAAACTGTGCTAACTTCTCCCACTTTCTACTACTTGAAGGTCACGCACTCATCAACTGAGAACATGAGCTTTGGCTAAAAGTTGAGGATGGTTTAATGGAGGTGACAGGAGGAGACAACAACCGTTACCTCCAGCATAGCAGGGGTGGTACCAGCAATAACCTAACGCTACTGGTAAGATCCGGTAAGAAAAATCATGACAGTCTGGGCCAATTCACCCAAGAAAAAATGAAGTTCAGTTGGAAGAAGTACAGAAAACAGCTGTTGAGTTGACTAAAGGAAATGCATAACTCTCTGACACCCAGATCCTAGGAGAGCTTGGTTTGTTGAACAAGGCAAGCGAAGGCAGAGAACAAGAGCAACACCTTCAGAAAAATACATTAGGGAAGGGTGGTAATTACCAAACAGAAAGAAGAATAAACCAAATTAAAGGGCAACAGAAATGATCCGAAACTCATTTCCATCAAAAATGAGCAGGTGGTTTCATCCTCTTCAGGATCTCAAAAGGATTCCTGGAAGGATGAAGTTAAACAGTTAAAAGGACGGGATCTGTTTGTACTCTGTTCACCTTGGATCAGCCTCACACCTACCGAAGCCAAGGAGGAATTCCCCCTCCCCGCTGATGTCTAATCTGGCCTCAAGGGTTTGGTTGTTTTTCTTTCTCTGTAGCCTTCTAACACAGGGTGAAAAATTGGCCACCGAGATGGGATGAAAGCGGTGTGCATCCCTCCCTCTAGTAGCATGAGTGGCTCCATCAGGGTTAATCCAACCCCCAGATTTGGGATGAAGAAAGAGCCTTCCCGGCCAGCACCTGCAAACACCTGGCAACAGCACCGCTGGCCGAGAAGGTCCTTCCTGACCTCAGGGACGAAGGTGGAGGAACCCAGAGTCTGCAAAACACCGCTCGAAGGCAAAAGCAAAGCTCCCCTTTTCTGACCTCCCTTGAAGCAAACAAAATCAGGATAACGCCGATAAAGTCAATGCATTTAAAGAGGAGACTACAGCACCAGGCTGACAGTTGTAGCCTGAAGAGATTCCAATCTAATTTTAGATTTGACACAAACCTTAATGTGGTTTTAATTAATTAATTAAAAAAATCCTTTAATTAATGTAAACCCCTTAAAGCGGTTTTAATTTACTCCATTTCCAGGAGACATTTCTACTTACATTGCTCCTCAGATGCCATCCTGCTGCTTGCTTTTGTTCTTCAGTCAAACCTCAAATGTTAGACCTAAACTTCTGTTTATAATACATCGCTGGCCTTGAAAGCTGGGATGCTTTGAGCTCCGGCTATTTCTTGAGTCTTTGCTTTAACGATTTTCCAAGCAATGGGGTTTCCATCTCTTCCCTGACTATGCAAAAACTCTACAACTTGTTCTTCCACTGCATGAAAGTGTTCTCTTTTGGGTCCGCTGAAGGACCTCCGTGTTGACTCGGCACATAAAAGCTACCAAAGACTACACTTGAATTCTCTGAATCTAATAGTTTGTCTCAATTTCTGCATGCAAGGCAGAAAGGCAGCAGTGATGGCGTGCTGTCACCCTGCCCTCCTGGCAGTAACACCCACCTTGGGCAGCTCTCCAGGCCACCAAGGAAGGAGCTCAGATGTGATGTGGGAATGCAGCAGGACATCCCTGGGGTCCAGAGTCCCTGAGACCTCTCTCCCCCTTGGCTCTCCTGATGGCAACCTGTCCTTGGTAGAGCGGCCACTGGCTCCTGTCATCAACCTGCTCCATCTGCATGGCCAGCCTGGGCACCACATCTGGGTGACCACTACATACTGTGTCCAGTTTTGGGACCCCGGTGTAAGACAAACTGGAGTGAGTTCAGTGGAGGTCACCAAGATGGTCAGGGTTGGAGCACTGATCCTGAGCCCAGAGTCCAAGGGAAGGAGTTTGCTCAGCCTGGAGAAGAGATGGCTTTGGGGCACGTGACAGCAGCCTGCCCATGCCAACAAGAAGGTATGGAGGTGATGGAGCCAGGCTCTTCACAGCGATGCACGGTGAGAAGATGAGAAGCAATGGGTGCAAGTGAAGCAAGAGATGTTCAGGTGGGATAGGAGGAAAATCCTGTTCACCCCAAGGCCAGCCAAGCATTGGAGCAGGTTGCCCAGAGCACTTGTGCTTCTCCATCCTTGGAGGCTTCCAAAGCCCAACTGGGTAAAGCCCTCAGCAACCTGGGCTGATCCCAGAGCTGAGCCTGCTTTGAACCCATTTGTCAACCACCACCACTATCAGAAATGGAAATAAGCTTTATGGAAATGAGATGGTTCCAACCGGACAGAGAGATTGCCAGCACCCAGGTAAAATGTTAGACTTCTCCAAGAGGGTACTGGATTACAATATGGGGAGAGGGAAGAGCTGAAATGAAAAAGTATTCAAAAACATAAAATGCAAGAAATAATGTAAGCATAAACAAGGCAGAGCACGTTATGCAAAAGGTGCTTTCCCTTGGTGGCATGGAGGCAGCAGCTCCGAGGACCTGAGAAGTTTCATCAGAAACTGGAAATACTGCCTGTGATTCAATGCACGTCAAGAAAGATGCCTTCAAAACAGACAATTTAGGAGGATCCTAAACAGAGAAAAAAAAAATGCCTAAAGACTTTACCTACATTATCCTGGCAAAACAAAGCCAAGCAAGGCAGAAGGTCCCAAATGCTCCTTCCACTCCTGCACTGGAGATGTCCAGCTCCTTTGCAGACTCAGTAACATGGACTTGGGCTAGATACTTCCTCAAAGCTGATGAAAGTCCATGTGAGCTCTGTCCCCAGGGGCTGTGGACACAAAACCCTGTGGACTGAAGGTAACGTGAGAGCCTGGACCCCGGCAGAAGAAAGCAGCTGAAAGCCTTTAATGGCTCTGCACTGGGTTCCTCTGCTTTGGGGTAAAGCTCACCAAGGGGCCTCAGCTCTGCAACTTGCTTCCACACATTGCATGCAATTACTCACTTTGTGGTTTTATGGGAGTAATTTTATGATCTTTAATAATGTACCACATCACTTGGCTGCCGGGACAAGAAGGGGCTCTTGACTCAGCGCCCGAGGACAAGGTCTCCTCCTCTCCTCCTCCCAAAACCTCACGCTATCGTCGCAGGCTGTGGGAGAAGCCTTTTCCCAGGCCACCAGTTCACCATTTTCTGACCATCGCTAAATACAAAACCAAGGCTTTTTTCTTCCTCTCTTTAAAGCTCACCATGTGCTGGCATTCCCAAACCCAAGAAGAAACTCGGTGTTCATTTTGAAGAGGCTTCCATATGTCCCAGTGAGGACCCGGGACCTCTCTGCGCTAGAACCTGTACACGTATATCACAAAATAAAGCCAGGGCCAAATCTAAGCATATGACAAGACAGCAGGGAAACTTAATTAAAGGAAAGCCACGGACAGCCCAATGATCGTACGCAACAGAGCAGCCAAAATCAATAATTATTTAATATACTTCACTTAATTAACCTACTGTATTTACCCCAAAAGAAAACTACTTCCCCAAGTAGGTTAACTTCCAAATGGGGGGTCGTCTTAAATTAAGGGTCCTCTTTTTGGGTTGGTGTGCCCTAGTGACAAAGGAGCACAAACTTGCCTGAAGAAGCCCGTCTTATTATGGCCACACTTCAGGAAAAAAAAAAAAAAACCAAATAAAAAGATGTCAGGAGGACACAACTGCTCCATGGTTCTGTTGGACCTGGAAGAGGACACCTCCATGCAGTAGAACAAGTTGGGGAATTTTTGTGTAGTCCAAGATGAGACAGAAATGCTCTTATCCCTAAAACCCCTGAAAATTATTAATGTAAAGGCTCAAGAAATAGCCTTCTCCCCCTCCCTGCCCAAAGTAACTCAACTTAAAAATTGAGGGTCATCTTTGCAGGTTAACACAGTAACGTTCAGGAAAGAAACCTAATTCTTTGCCTAGTGCCCTTTTAAAACTTCCTGAAATCAAGTCACTATTCTGTAGCATTATTACAGAATAAAACTGCATTAATAAAGATCTGAAATTTTTTTCCCTTATATTCCACCACCAAAAAGCGAGGCTTCACTAGGGCTGAAGGTGTCATACGTGGGGACATACAACCCTCCATCGCCATAAGAAGCCCTGCACTGCAAAGGCAAGCAGCGACTCGGGGTCCTTCATGAGATAAGTTGTACAAATCCAAGCAAACACAGAATAAATCCTCTATTTTGGCAACGACAGGGTAAATCTGCTGGGGCTTTTGGACCTCGCAGGACCAGAAATTCATGAGCATCACCCCACGCATCCTGGCGGGGCCAGGAGCCGTGCCGCGGCTGCTCCTGGACCAGGTAGCTGCCGGCTCTGCGCACCGATCCCCGCAGAAGCCGAACATACGGCGGCACAGTGGGAGAGACCGCTAGCGCGCGGCGATGAGCAAACGCAGGAAGGATGGGGGGAAGGAGGTCCCTTGGACGCCGGCGGTGGTAGAGTCACTTGCGATGCCTTAGGAGGTGTTTCAAGGGCAACGCTCTGCGGCTGTTTGAGTTTGTAATGAAAAGCTCAATACTATTTGATTTATTCTATTAAGGTGCTGCATTTATACGCCTGTTCTGGAAGGAAATTAAGCAGTCTATCAATGGAAAGGGCTTTGGGGAAAAGACTTGGTGGCTTCATCTTAAAAAGGACACTGCCAAGGTTGGGAGCTCTCCACGGGAGAGGAGATGACCCCTCCGCCGGCTCCCATCTCCGTCAGATCTCTGCACACTGCTCATCACCCCTTCCATAAACCAAAGGTTATCACCCTCCCAAAACTGGGGCATTTAATTAAAAAAAAATCTGGGGAAAAAAAGGAAATGTCTTTCTGGAGCCCACCTGGCACCGCAGGGCCTGGCGTCGCAGGGGCGTTGGATGCCGACCCTCTCTCCTTGGGGCAGGAGTGACCCCAACCTCCACAGCACTTGCAGCACAGGCATCAATATTACATCATTTTACACAAGAGGAACAAGTGGTGGTCCGTGCATCAAAGCAGCTTTTCCAGTATCTCTGCTCATTTTTGTACTCTCCTATATGACCAACATGCCTTATTTTTGCGTTTAGAATGACGCACCCCCCACCTTCCCAGTGGCAACCGAGCCTCCTCACGTCCTGCAGCCTCCTGACTCCATCACAGCTCCACCACGCTGCCCTGATGGCTTCTTCTAACGGCCTTTCATAGAATCACAGAATCACAGAATCACTAAGGTTGGAAAAGACCTCTAAGGTCATCGAGTCCAACCGTCAACCCAACCCCCCCATGCCCACTAAACCATGTCCCCAAGCGCCTCATCTACACGCCTTTTAAATCCCTCCAGGGATGGGGACTCCACCACTGCCCTGGGCAGCCTGTGCCAAGGCCTGACCACTCTGGCAGGAAAGACATTTCTCCTAACGTCCACCTCGGCTAACCCTACAAGCCAAAGAGCGACGCATGTTGAGCAGTGAAGCTGTCCAGCTTGCCTCCATCCATTGGGTTTTGACCGCAGCAGCACCGCTCTGAATTCAAACAACCTTGGGCAAGTTCACCTCTGCGTGATGGATGGACGTCAGCTCAGGATGAGGACATCCACCCCAGGAGAGGACCTCTGGCATCCATGTGCTGGGCACGACGCCAACCTGAAGGCAAAAGGGAGGGAGGTCCACAGGGATGGACCGCTGCCCCGTGAGCCTGGGCAGGATGCTCAGAGACATCTTCTCCTTGCTGACCACCACAAGACCCAGGAGACATCGGTGGCTTTTTCTCCTCCTTCCGCAGTGAGCGACCGCGCGCAGGCACGGTTCAGGGCTCCAACGTTCAAACTATCCAACTCGAAAAAAAAATAGAAAAAACTTTTGCGGGACGGACAAAGGCTGAAAAATTAACTGTCTGGCCTCTTCCTCCGCTGCGTTTATTGCTGTCTTGGCAGATGAATTTCAGGTTGCTGCCACAGCCGCAAACCGCTTGTTCTGCCAACTGTACATTACTAACATTGGAAGGGGTCCAGACCTAGGAATCTTTTCTAAAAGCATTTGCTTCTTACTTTAAATAGCAGCCCAGCAGGCAGGGGGATGGGAGGGAGGGCTCAGCCCCTGCGTGCGATCCATCTGCAAGCTTCTGCCGGCTCCTCCTTTGTGGATTAAAACCGAGGACGACCCGCGGCGGAGGTGCAGGGTGGGGGAGAGCCGGTGGGATGCAACCTCCAAACCCCCCGGAGCTGGCAGCGGGGATGATGTCCCCCCTGGGATGTCCCCGCTCCCCCGGCATTGCCACCTGCCCCCCGCCAAACTCCCCAGCTCTGCGCCTGGCATATTTTCCAAATTAAATTAATAACAGGACGTTGGCGGTTTTTTCATTGAAATCTGCTCTGCTATGAGGTTTAGGATCATTTTTCCCGGTGCGTATGGGTCTTGCTTATTATTGGGCTGAACAGCATCATGTGCTGGGATGTCCTGAGCCCGCTGTAACACATCCCGGCAAGGTCCAAACTCTCCGGCTCCTCTCTGTTACATGAAATCACGTCTCCAGGAGGGTTTCGTAACGGAGCATTAGGAAGAGCACGGCCAGTGCTGCCGCATACATCGCCGTTCGCAGTACTTTAGCAGCAAAACCACACCCTCAACACTTAGCAAATATTAATCAGCTTTATGGCTGAGAAACAGAGAGGAGGAGGAGGAGGAAGGACACGGGCAGGGAAACACGACGTCTAACACTCAACACTACAAGGACAGAAAATTGTCTCTGGCCACAAATATTCTGACTTTTTGCCGTATTTTTCCTACCTCTTGCAGTAAACTGCTAAGAACAAATACAGGTGAAGTTTCTTTTCTTCGGTAATTTGGCGCCGCACTAGATAAGCTGGCAATATAGAGCAAAGCTCAAGGCATAATATTTTTAAGTAGTGCTTGTCCTAGTTAATGTTCAGCCCTGCTGTGCAATGTCAAGAAAACTAATGAACAGTGAAGTGGCAGCAAGCAGGAACCTGGGCGTACTCACCCGCTACCAAACTCCTTTCAGAGCCCGGGCACAACGTGAATGAAATCTAAAAGCAGTCGTCCTGGTTCATCGGGAAGCCCGGACAGCCTGCGCAACGTGAGCCGAATGCTTTGCCACTGTGCTTGTCCCAAAATTCAGTGCCTAAAATAATAGCGAGCTGGGAGGACCTATGGCAATGCCTGGCTTAAACTAAAAAAGGGGATTCAGACTAGATAGAAGGAAGAAATTGTTTACATGAGGGTGGTGAAACCCTGGCAGAGGTTGCCCGGAGAGGTGGTGGATGCCCCATCCCTGGGAACATTCCAGGTCAGGTTGGACGGGGCTCAGAGCAACCTGATCTGGTTGAAGATGTCCCTGCCCGTGGGGGTTGGACTAGATGGGCTTTGAAGGTCCCTTCCAGCCCAAACTATTCTATGGATTGCCTGTACATGCATACCCACGTTCCAGCCAGGGGTTTGGGAAAAATTTAACATCTGTTATCAGGCAACATCACTCCACTCAGAGCGTGCGGCGGGAGCTTTGGCAAAGGCAACGCTTGACGGATGACGTGCTCTCAGCACTAATACTGAGCGGGATTCACCTTGTGCACAAAGGACAAAGCGTTTGCACGAAGGGCAAAGTATTTGCACAAAGGAAAAAGTATTTGCATGAAGGAAAAAGTACTTGCACAAAGGACGAAGTATTGGAGCGCACAAGATGGGCAGCCCGTAGCAGGCATGATGCGGAGCAAGCTGGAGCCCACCTGCAGCAGCTCCGGGAGGGATGCTGGGGTTGCAAGGACCTGAACAAGTCCTACTCCCTCCTTAATACACCTCAGCCCTTCTCCTGTGCATCGCTTGAGCCCTTTGGACTTCCACATTTCAGTCTATGAGTTGACACTCGAGGTGAATTTTAACCTTTATACAGCTTCTCAGGCATCTCTTCTCTGTCTGCCGGTTACGGCACCGTATTCACCGGCGGGAGGTGGATTAATGCCCCCTCTAATCTCTTTGGTTGGCAGGAGAACAGATCCGACAAGGGTACATGGTTCTTCACCAAGTCTTGCACAGCGTGTGGCAGAGCTGGCTGTCCTTCACCCTACCCAGCTGTAAAATGGGTTTTCTGCGCGTAGTTAAGAGCAGTATTGCTGATAAGCACTTAATGGGCCTGATCCTGAAAGCTTAACAAGCACTTCTGATTATTTTAATCTAAGGAATAATTTCAGGATGAATCACACAGAGTAAAATGCCACCTTGCACCAGAAACAAAGGTGGCATCTTAAGCCAAGCAATGAGGGCGAAGCATATCCTGTTGTATTAATGCTTTCAGAAAAGTCGCAGAAGGAAAAACTCTTGCAAATGGAACGATTATGTCATGATTTTTCAGGAATTAAGATATGATTATCTGCTGCAATTTAGTGTCTGAAGGGTACCAGGAGAACGCTCTTACTCGGAAGCTTACCGACAAGCCAAGGCCGGAGGCTGCCGCCTTACCTTGCTCCAACCTCTTCATCTGCTGGATCTGATCAACTGTCTTTTTTAGGATCTTGCATTTGTCGGGTTTGACACTCAGGGTGTCGATGTCCCCGATGTTTGCAGACAGCAGCTCCGCCAGCTCCTCTAAGTATTTGTTCTCCTGTTCCCGTCGCCGCTTTTCATTGCTGTTAGAGAAATAAAAAAAAAATTAAAGTCATGTTAATGACTTTTTCCTACCACACCTGGGCACTGGACAAGAACCCCAAAATACAACTACTGGCTGGAGTGATGACCGTGCTATAATCCGAACACCTCCAAAATACTGGGGAGTTAGTTCAGGCTTTCGTATCTTTTTATGCATATAAAAATAACCAAAATTAATGCCAAAGGAAACACAAAGGGCTAGCCAGTCACCCCCAACAAAAACAAACCTCTAACGTTCAGGACTCTGCTTTCCCCTCCAAAATAGTTATAAATGAGTTATAACAAAAATAATCAAAAATAGTTACATACAGCCTCTTATTTTTCCACCGCCACTGTTCCAGCTGTTGCCAAGTTTAAGCCTAAATTCACACATAAAGGTTAACAACATTCACCAGAGTTCACCAAAGTGAAAATCTGAATCAACGGTGACAAGAGGAAGATGACAAATATTCATTAGATCATCCTTTTTGTCCCAGCGAAAGCAGTTTTTCTTTTAGCTCCCAGCCGCTGCAGAAGCCCAATATTCTCCCATCCACTATTTCTAAATTCTGGGAATTAAGAATATATTATTTACGTGCTATGACATGGCCATCATTGAAGCCAGCCTGGACACTGTAACATATTCCTTTACCAAAGATATTATAAGCATCAAAGCCACTAAAACGAACAGTGCGTATGGGACAGACACACAGAGACACATTTCCCTAAATACCTTCCACTACATCGGTCACGGGATGAAATGAGGACAGCTCAAAATGCCCGACACGGCTCTACGCTGCTTGCGATGCCATTTATCAGGCTGGTTTTCAATAAGCCACCTAGGTTTTTGTTACAACCTCCACAGGACACCCAGCACTCTATGTAAGAAGTATTGCCTGAAAATCCCTATTATTTACTGGACACCAAGAAGCTGCTGAGATGCCTGTGGGCATGGTGAGATGTTTCTGGCCTCAAAGAGGCCCCACTGCTCATGGAGGGGCTGAGAAAACACTGGTTACAAAGGCTGATTCCAAAAGTCCGGCTCGGTAGGAGATTTGTGTCCCACCGCAGACGTGCTCTGGCTTGTGCTACGTGGCCAAACAAGCTCCGCTAACAGCTGGAGGCTTCGAGAAGAGGTTTGGTTCATTTTATCTGCCGAGAGTGCAAGCCAACGAGAGCAAGAATATACTCCGATAACTCTGCAGAGACCCTTTAGAAACCATATCTGCCCAAAAGGGGATGAGACAACGCCAGCCCTCCCCTCTAAGCAGCTCCTCAGGTAGGCTGCACAGATGTTTCTTTATTTTTTCCTAATTCCAGCCACTTTTTCAGCTCAATCTCCAGGTCTGACAGGTAGGTGGTGTCTCTTGGGCATTTTACTGCTGTTTAAACTTGCTCTCACATGAAAATACCTGATGACTGCAAGGATGAGCCTCCGTGATGAAGCTCCCCCTGCCTCCCAAGTTCACTCTCCATCACCTCGCTTCTCCTCCTGCCCATGTCTCTCCCGGTGGTGTGACTGCCCAGAGGAGCGACAGGAATGACTCGCTCTCCTTTAACTCAGCGAAGCAGCAGAATCAAAAAAGAAAGGAAAAATAAAAGGCAAAGCCAGTTGCGGGTGTGGAGAACACAAGCCGTGTTTCTGCTCGGGCCACCGGTCTCGTGAAGTCCACAGGCGAGACCTTCCACAGGAGACACGCGGTGCGACCTGGAAACTCCTCTGCAATGGGCTCCGGTGGGTGCAGGAGTCCTCATTTCCTCAGCAGGGAGCTGCCAACGGGTGCTAAGGGGTCACAGGCAGCAAAAAGAGCCTCACAGAGGTAGGTTGGATGTCCACCTGCTGCAGAAGTGCTGGGTGGGCCTCATGGACTTCATCCCCATGGACCTCAGCCTCTTTTTGCACAGGTATCGGTGACACCAGCGCTGGCACGTGCCCCAGTGATGGGCAGGCAAATGCTTCTTGAAGGAGCTGAGCGAGTCTTTTAGTTGAGGTCAAATTAATTCCTCGCTCTCCCTGCAATAGCAGAGGGGAGAGAAAAAAAATTCCCTCTGTTGTGGGTGAGCTCATTTCATGAAAACCCTTAATGTCGCTGTTGCTGTGGCAACTTTCAAATTGTAGGAGGGAGAATTGGCCAATTTTCCTTACATAAAAGAATCATGAGAATATTACAGCAGTGGGCTGTTCTTTATGACTCCCAAGTATCATCAAAAGTAATAGTTAAACCTTCCAGGTTTTAACAAAGGAGTTTTGAACTTCACTTTGCTCCGGAGTATGTCACAGAGGACTCTGGCCAGCCCAGGGAGGAGGATGAGGTCCCTCCCCACCGTGGCTGCGAGTCGGGAGATGGTCTGAAGGAAGGAAGATGTAGCACTGGTGAGGACTTCTCTTCTGGATTTTGGTAAAATGCTTCAGCTCCAGTGTTCGGGGTTGGATGGCCACCCCTATGACAAGTATTTGAGTCATCCCTTCTAAAAATGCTTGTAGGTGCTTTGTGGATGTGAAAACTTGTCGTGCTTAGACAAGAAAGGAGAATCCTTCATCCAGAAGTTTCTGCTCCTCTACGATCAGTTCGTTCCTCGTATTTTGAAAGAGCCCTGGTGCTGGCAGCAGAAGGCTTTTTGGGGTGCTTAGGGGTTAGGAAACAACCCACAAGAGATCTGCTCTCCAAGGCAGACCAGATGAAGCAAAGCCAGGTGTGGGCTCATCCATCTGGAAGGCAGTTCCTTCAAGAAGAGGTGTCCAGGCCCACCTTGCGTGGACCCAAGGACCAACAGCTTCACCCTACACTCACTCCGGGGTGAGGACCGGCTCCAAGACGAGGAGCAGCGAGGGCTGCAGAGCTCTGATTCAAATGACTCAGCCAGAAAGGAGAAATATTTCACATGATTACAGAAGTATTTGTTAGGAATGAGACAGCTACAAGTGCTATCAAAACATGTTCTGCAATTATTAGTCCTTTAATGGCACAGCTAAGCCATGAGCCACAGAGCCTCTTAAGAAGGTATGAGAACTCTACAGAAGGGAGATGTTGCAACCCAAAACTGCAATAAACAGAAATCCTCAAACAACCTCTTACTGTCTCTCTACTGGAACACCGTAGCCTTTACATTTATTGTCTAGAATACCATGTATGAGCTGTAAGTGATAGAAAATACACCCGGGGTTTGCTCAGTGCATCAATATTCTGCGACGATGAGCAAAACAGCATCCCAGGCGGCAGAGACATGAATTCAGCAGCAGCACTGTACATTCGTCCTTGCTAACAGGCTATATCGCCATGGAAAAAGATGAACAGGATTTACAGAGAGCCTGGAAAAGCCTGTGGAAGGAGATCACAACTGCCTCTATCTAGGACGTCGTAGTCTTAAATCAGGTGGCAAGGTAGCTGGGACAGGAAGGCTCGGTCATAAGCAGAAGGTGCCCTTCTGCAGCGAGCTGAGCTTTGGAGCAGTTTGCATGTGCACACAAAAATGAAGTTATTTCAGACAGAAATATTTTCTGTTCTGTAATTGCACCGCGGAGCAGGAGAGTCTCCACCGAGTTTCTGAATATTACAAAAACATGGATTTTTTGGGAATCTGGCGTGAAGAGGCAGAAGTCTTGGGATGATCTGCAGACCTCGCAGAAGTATCTCCCCCAAATTTACCCTGAGAAAGCTTTCCTGATGCTCTGAGTGCTCTCAATTTGTAAAATCAATACATTAACTTTGATAACAAGCCTCTAATCATCATTTGCCACCTAACAACAAGCAGAGCAGATGGGGAGCAGCATTTCCATCATGCTCCATCTTCTACCGCAGCCACCGCTAAAAGCAAAGCGAAGTTCTGGTGGGAAGTGTGAACGTTTCCGAGTGGCTGAAACCTGGCTCCATCTGCTCGAGCAGACGGGACGGAGCGACGCAGCGGGAATGACAAAGTAGCCGCGGCAGGGGACGGGTTGGGAGCAGCACACGTACCTCTGGGCTGTATCGCAGGGCGAGCCTTTCCTCTTCCGAGAGTCGGGGTTGGCAGGGTCCGTTGAGCTGTCCCCAAGGCCACTCATGTTGGTTGACCTACTTTGCACCTAGAACCGAAGAGAGACAGGGTAAGGACAAGTTTTTGCAGCTGCAGGAGGAGTGGTTCCTCTGTGGCAGAGCCAGAAAACATGGACCAAGTGACCTCTGAAGAGGTAACTAACCCAACGCAAGTCTTTCTTATTGAATCGATGCCTCGTTTGTGAAGGCAACGGTGCAAAAGGAAGATAATACATGACCACATTACCCTCCTTTTGGTGTCCCCCGGTCACCATTTGGCCAAGCAAGCCCTCCCCATCCTTACATCACAGCCTGAGCTCTTGCCTCCATCCCTGCAAATTTTAGCTTCTTGGCCTTACAGCATTTTAACAACTATCTAAACACAGCCCGTTCCAATGCTTTGTTTAAGTGTGTTTGATTGCTTTTGTTTTGGTTCCTGTTCCTGCCAGCCACTCCTTCAGCCCATCCTCGGCTCCTCTGCCACCTACCCCCGGTTCCTCTGACTCACGGCTGGCAGAGGACACGCCACCCCTCGCATTGTGTCTGCGCTCCTGCTCCCCCACCACCTCCTTTCCCCTCAGCACATGGCCTGGGCTTTAATTAGAGCTGCAAACTGACTCATCTCTTAACGGGATGTGACACCCTCCCACGAACCCCTTCCCCATCTCCCGCTGAGGCTGGTCCTCCCAGCCCCGACCTTCTCCTGGCAGAACTTCCCACCACGGCTGATCCTTGGCCGGTCCCAACACGGGGCACCTCCTGGGTTCCAGCTCTCTCCAATGGACATTCCACCCTTATTTTTAGGATGTAATTCAACAGATGTTGGGTAAACTAGTCCATGCTAAGGAAAACAAGGGGTCTAAGCAACCAAAGAAGGTCCAGAAGTCATGAGGACTATAACATTGCAATATCCCACATGTTAATGCTCCTTAACAATGAATTATATATTTTTATTTAACTGAATAAAATACTATGTAAGCCCAAGAAGGGCAAAAAAGCCAGTTAAAGCTTCTTTCTGAATACTCCACCTTGAAGGGTGTTAAAGAGGTTTGGCCAAAGACGGTGACACTCTGACCCAAGAACACAGCCGGTCCCCTCTGACTGCCTAAACACATCTATAGGACAGGGTCAAACCCTCATACAACACATTAAATCAAGGGACAGAGCTTCTCCAGAAAAGAAATCAGCTATGCACGTTGCTTCCCTTGCTTTGCTAAATCATTCAGTGATTTTTTTATTCACTAACCACAATAATTCAATATTGGATAATGCCACCTTCCAAACGCTTCGTTTATTTTAGAATTTTTGGAAGTGTTTATCATTGTGAGAAGATACAATCCCTGAGAAATAAAGCAACGGGATTCTGGGCAAGAAGGTAGTAGTTTAGAGAGTAAAAGATCTAAGTTCTTAAACTTAATTCCCTTCATTTCTTCCATTACTTTCTAAAAGCTGGAATTTTAACGAGGATTAAAATGCTGACGGATTATGATAAAACAAACCCTAGAAGGCACATCCACATTCCCACAGCCCAGATTCCCCCCACATTTTATTCAGCCTGCCCGAAAGTGCAGTGGGATGCCCTCAGTGGTCCAGCATCTCCCACCTGCTGCCCAGCCCGGCACAAGGCGGCCGCTCATCAAAAGCCATCAGCGCTGGCTCATCTCATGCTCAGAGAGGTGATGATCAAAGTCCCACCAGCTTTTGAAAGTCCTCTGAGTCCCCAACCACATCTGCAGACCAGATCCTCCCGACCGCAGAGCAGGGCAGAGGGATGGACACAGCCGTGAGCATCTCCTCCGCTCCCTGGTTGCTTGAAGACCCCAGTGTTTNTGAACCATTCTGTGATTCTATGAAAACCAGCATTACCAGCTCCATTATCTCCTACAACTGAGGTGTCCGGTGGGGTGTTACACATTTTGGCTCCCCATTGACCCACCTCCACGCTCAGCATTGAAAATATCTGCTCCAAAATAAGTGAAATATCTGCGCTTAACGCAGTGCTATGGGGAAAGAGCCTGTCTTTCGGCAGCACGCAGGCATTTCTGCTAACGCTTGCGTCACCGGTGCTAAGGCGAATGCAGTTCCTGAAATCATTTTAGCAATATTAGTGCAGGCAATCGATGCTGCAGGCACGAGAGCTCATCCACCAAAATCAGAAACCCTGAAGAGATGCCAGCAAGCTAGCCATGACCACAGATCCGAGTTCATCCCCCCCGACTTTGGCATGTTTGCAAGAAGGAACAATGCCAACACAAATATAAGGAAGGGGGGAAAAAAGCAAACTCTCGAAAAATTGGAAAACTAAAAGCGCTGCATCATCTGCTCTGGGTGAGAAGGTTTCAGACAAGCTTACCGGGGTTTAAACCTTGTTCTTCTAGGTTTAACTTGCTCTCACCAACACATTGAGTTTCCGTAAGTGGCATTGCTCTGACAGTCCTGATCTTTCCTCTCGACAACTGAATTAAAAGAAAAACTGAGCGGGGATATGGCAGGTAAAGTTGACTGTCCCACTGGGTCCTTTGCAGGACCATGGCTTGGCAAGAGCGACCATATGCCCTAGAGAGGTGAACTAAGGACAACATTGCAGCCTTAGCTGAAATCCTTGGCTTGAGTTAAGCCCTTGATATAATACACTCAATGTTTCTTTTTATTGTAAAAGTAGTTTATTTTACAGCAAAACTTGCCAGGGCTGACAAGCCAAAAAATCTCATTTGGTCTAAAAATAATGGGGATGACTCGGTTCAAAAGCCCTGTTGGGTCAGGGCAAGACCAGGGGACAACGTCCCCCGCCGAGGGCAAGGGTTGGGCTGCCGGTGAAAGGCAGCCCTGCCTGCCGCTGCCTGCGCTCGGGGCCCTTTCGCCAGAAACCTGATTTCTAAACACTGGCTTCTTGTAAAAATGTTAATATTCTGCTGGCTTAGGAAAGCAAACAGAGGCAGACGAAGGACGGCGGGATGGTAATGAAAACAAGCCAATTAGTTCAGCCCGGGGGTCGGGGGGGAGCAGTTTCCAGGCTTAATATGAGGGCTCTCTCTGCTAAACCGATTGCTCCTCTGCTGTCAAAAGCCACCCAAAAATATATATTAAGGGACAGTATAAAATGCTGCTGGTGCCCCCACCAGCGCTGCTCGCTCACGGGGGCTCCTTGGGAGACGTTTGACCACGGCAGGAGCAAGACCTAAGAACTGCATCAACACAAAGAGCGTTGGCCTCTTGCCCTCCTCTGGATGCACGTGGACGAAGCCTCATCCCAGAGACATCACAGCATGGTGCAGACCCGCTGCTCTGAAGAAACTCCGTGTCACGGTGCAAACCCAAAACATAGTGGTTTTTTTCCACAACGATGGATATTATCATTGCAACCATGCTTGGACTTGGCGTGCAGCTCGCACACAAGTCTGTGGTCCTGCAGCAGCGGCGTCAACGAGCGAAGCTGTGATGTGCACCGTGCTTAGCGGCAAAGCGAGGGCCTGCGACGCAGACTGCAGCTCCCCGGCTCCAGCAAAACCAGGGCTAAACTCAAGCCACCGGTGAGGCCAAAGGTTTGGAGCTTCTCAAAGGTGATTCTCCATATCCACATTGTTCTTGCTCCCCTGGTTCTTACCCCACTGGATACGGCACAAACCCCTGGCCCTTGTTGTTACCAGCACCCCAATGCAACACTGCATCTGCTCACCGGAGACTAATTAGTCTGAAAGAGACAAATCAGACGAAAAACAAAAGGAGAGGGGGAATGGATAAGAAGCACAAGAGCTGAAGTGACCTGCCCACGGCCAGGCAGGCGAAACCACCTCTGATTTCCAACCCTGTACTGTCTTCTCTTCCATCGGTCCTGCAACGTGCCATACTGGAGCATCTACGTGAAGAAGATACCGCTTTTGGGGATGCTAACGAATATCCTAGCAGAGACCAGAGCCTCGACACAAAGGGTGAAGCAGCACCCAACATCAATATTCCAACACAACCTTGGGGATCATGACACGAATGCAATTTCCATATTAACAAAAAATAACAAAAAAAGGAAAAAAGATGTGAATTACTGAGCCTTAATGCTTCTGCTCTCCTAATAATGCCAACAGATTTCCAACAACTTCCCAAAGACGGCCATCACTACCTCTAGCAGACACAAATAGCCCAAGTGATTTGCACTGACAGCACAGAAGACAGAGCTGGCCGCTGAATACTTAATTCTAACAGATCTGCCTATTTCTAAATTGTATTTCCCACATTTTGGATTAATTTGACCCAAAAAACCACTTACAAAATAACATTAACATCTATTGGAGAGAGACACAATTAATTGGCTGTTTTTAAGAAAATGACAATGTTGGAAAAGTCCCCCATATTACAGCTATTTATCATCAAAATATAACCCATCTGTGCATACGCAGTCTCAATTAGAGGTAATTAAGAGCATACTTGGAGTGTCGCAAGGACACGTCTATATTGTTCCCCTCACAAGTTCATCATCAGCTGCTCCTCTGATCGCTGGGATCAGAACAAACCTTCTTTTTTTTTTTTTTTTAAACTTCTGCAGATTACAGAAGAAACGCTGAAACTGTGATGTGGATAGAGAAGAGGCAACGGGTGAGAAAGAGTGAGTCACTTCCTAACCTACTGCATGTGGGGTGGTTTTTTTTTAAAAGAACTTCTTTTTCCGACCTCATCCCCAACAAAAAAAGGAGGGAGATGTAAAGTCTTGATTAAACGTTGTTTTTTTGGTGGCTGAAGTTGTCAAAACAATTGTCATACCTGTTTTGTGCAACACTCCTTGGGAGGGGGGTTGGAAAACCCTGTATCCATATGCCATCGCTCCAGCCTGCAGAGACGTCTGCCTTCCAATTAAGTCCTCTTTTCTTGATACCTTACCCCAATTTCCCTGCTTCGTTTCCTCCTGCCTCTCACCTAGGCTGCGAGTCCTCTGTCTTCTTCTGCCTGAGCCTGGTGGAGATGCTGCCAGATGGACCTTCTGGCTCTGGGACATCCAACACGCCTTACACAGCCTGGGAAGCGTGAGCAACTGGGTTTGTCTTGGTTCCCATTACCCATCCTGGCCTGAACAGCCCCTCTCGGTGTTCAGACATCAAGTGATGCTTCCATCATCATGATAATAACAGCGATGCTCGAGTCAAGGCTGGATGGAACATGCTCAAGATCACCAGGAGAGCTTGCAGCAACCCTACCTTGAGCCCATGTCTCCACGGTCATTAGGGCTGTAGGAGGAGGGAGCTGATGAATAAAGATTTATTTTCACTGGGGAAAACTGGAGATGAAGGCAGCGGCGAGATCCACCCTGCCTGATCTCGCATCGCCTCTTTAAGCAGGGCATTGGGAGGAGGATGAATTCAGGGAGAGAGCAGCACGCTCCAACGTCCCCTGCGTCTGTCCAGCTTGGAGGGCCAGTGTTTGCTTTCCTTCCTAAGAGATAAGTGGGATGTGCAGAAATCTTAATTATCCCCGGCTCTGTGGAAGCAGCAGGCTAATGAAAGCTGTCAGCTCGGGGACGCAGTGGAGCGAAAGCCCGCCGTCTCAATTCCCTGCATCCGCACCCACCTGCCAGCCCTGCGGGGCAGGGGACGGGGAGGATGTGTGAGATGCCTACACCCTTCAGGAGAGGCTTTCCACTGCCGCCAGCACGGAGGAGAAAGGACCACGACAGGTCGGGTGGCCCCAGGCAGGTCATTTCTACACCCCACACCTGCTATGCCATGAGGGAGATAAAAAGTTTAAAAATCCCTGATGCAATGCAGGTTAAAAGCCACCGATCCAAAACTCAACTGCTGTGGAAGAGATTAACATTATGAAAAATTAAATGTTCTGACAGCTAAAAATGCTTCTGAAGATGAATTTCACTTCTCTGCCTCATTATTCCCACCCCGCGGGGGGCTGCGGCAGGGGGACGGGGACGTGTCCCGCGTGGCAGAGGGAAGCAGAGGCTCAGACCAAAGTCTTGCAGGTCCAGACCCTGCCGCAGCGGGGACGGCGGCTGCAGCCCGGCGAGCACGGCACCGGCACTCCCAGCAAGGGGAACACGCACAGGCTCGGGAGTTTGGGGATGTGATGCAGGGAACAAAAAGCCAGAGCTTAATTTAATTTCTTACTGGGTCAGACGCCATCAACACACGGTTTTTTCTTTTTTACACAAGGATGGAAACTCTTGACTATCGAACAAGGAGCTCCCTGAGTGTTGGCAAACCCTGGGAATGAATTGACTTAATATTTCCCTGGGAATTAATTGACTTAATGTTTACAAAGTGCTCTCAATCCTCTTGTGAAGGGCACCCTGGCAGTGCAAAGCCCCAGCACACAGCGAGCGCCCTGGCCATGCATCACCCAACAGCGATCCACAACTGGGTACCAAACCTCCCTGGACCTCTTTGCTCTTCAGGACCAAACGAGGAGATGGGGGCAGAGCTGAAGGTCTCTTCCCACCTTGAAAACCCCTGTGGGTTTGCTCCCTGCCCCTAACAGAGAAACCCAACGCATCCCAGTGGAAAACTGAACGCCAAACCCATCCGGCGTTCGCCACTGCAAAAGGTTTTGCAGAAGAGGAGGTAGGAAATGCCAACTGGCTGCTGGAGAATAAGAGCAGCCCTTGGCTTCACAACCACCTGTGGTGGCCATGGTGGGCCAGCCAGCACCAAGAATCAAGTCCTTCACCCACAGGTCCTACAGATCTGTGTCCTCTGCAGAGCAGCCATGGGCAGGAGTGAACCTCATACTAACAGGGTAGAGAGACAGGACACTAATCCCACCTTCCAGGCCCCCGTTATTCTTGTAATTTTAATTCTGAGCACCAGAAACTGCTCCATACTGCGCAATGGAGAAGACCTTTGCTCTCCAAATCCAGGTTTCTCCATCACCTTCTGCCCACAAGAAGTTGTTGGCTTTGGAAAGGTAACACGGGCCGTACAACCCATAAAATCGAACCTGTTCAGCCAAAGGGAATTTTGCATACGGTAACAAAAACACACGCATCCAAGTGAATTCCTTAAGGGTGAAAGCACGGGCCAGCTGCACGCCAGCTCTGCAAGCGCTTGCTCTCTACATGATCCCTAGAAAACACAAAAAAGAAGGGGAAGAGGTATATAAATCAATGGCCTGCGGACAAAGTATCATCCTTGGAGAGGCGACGGTCCAAAGGGAAGGTGTGAATTTTACTACGCCCATCATCTCTATCATATTTGCAACTCACAGACCCACAGCAGTCATCCCGCTCTAGCCCAGGGATAATTCCAGCAGCCAATTTGTTTTACAAATGAATGGGAAAATATGGGAAAGGGCTTTGCCTTAGCACGATGAAAATGAATAATCCAGCTGTGGGAAATCAATATTTGATGCCTAAGGAGACCTCTGAAAATCCACAACGCCTCTCTCTTATTTTCCCAAGCTCTCTTTAAAACTCACCTCAGCTAAAATACAACAGACAGGAGATAACTGATGTGCTGCTTATTACACTAATTGCAATCATCTCCTTGTTACCTGGTGCTCACCCACATCTGTTTGTCGTAGCCATCTGTTATCTATCTTAATTAGATCGTGCACTCCGAGGGGCAGGGACTGTCACAACACGCGATTTTCTACCCCCTTGGCACCCCAATTCTGTCCCAGCATCTCCGTGCTGCCACCGTGAAACCTCTCGCACAGCCCAGTACAAAGATGACAGCTAGAAAATAGGAAGCCAAAAAAAAAACACCACCCCACCCCAAAAATAAAGCAAATAAGCTCAGTAAGAATCACGCGGCATGAGGGTTTTTTCAGGGGTAAACGACCACCCACAGCTTCTGCTACCTGTCCTAATTTTCCAGGATTTACCTTCTGAGCTGCTCTGGGGTTGTTTGGAGGGGGACCAAATCAAACCAAAACCAGTTGGGGGGGAAGATGAAAACATGGAAACTAAACTTTACCTAAACATCACAAAAAATACAGGAAAACGAAAAAGGACGACTTGCCTTGCGCCGCCGTCCTTGATGCTGTTGCTCCCAGGGTGAGGGGAACGGAGCCCACCAGCTCCAGCAAAGCCTTCAGAAGGTGCCGTCTTGCACCTCAGCCCCCCACATTAATTTCTGGAGCACTGAAACGCTGCTGATTAATTATCAGCAACTTCAAGCATCAGCTCAAGAGCTTCCTGCTAAAACAACCTGTCCTAAAGGTTCTTCTATGCCTTCCCCAGAGGTGGCTCCTCAGAAGATAATTCCTGAGTCAAGAGATCAGAAGTGACCGCTGCTACGTATGATGACGTTTAAGCACCCAACTTTTTTGGTTTTTTGTTTTTTTTTAAATAGAAATAAGCACAAGCACCTCACCAGACGCTGCCATCTGAAATGACAGCATGAAGAAAGGTTTCTAACAGCGATCTAAATTTCAGTACTACGGAGTTTCTGCTCACGTTGCTTGCTCTGAGCAGCACTGCTGGTAAAATTCATCTGAGAGTTGCTTTGGTACTTGTTCATCCCCTTCTCCTGACGTTGTCCCTGCCGGAGCCGTGGCTGCTCCCCCACCAGTTGGTAGGAGCTGGGGTGGGACCGTGCTGCTGCCAGGGCTCAGTAGTGGGGCCGGTCCTTATCAATGATCTGGACGAGGGGATCGAGTGCTCCCTCAGGCAGTTTGCAGATGACACCAAGCTGGGCGGGAGTGTTGATCTGCTGGAGGGCAGGAGGCTCTGCAGAGGGACCTGGACAGGCTGGATCGATGGGCCGAGGCCAATGGAGGAGGTTCAACAAGGCCAAGTGCCGGGTCCTGCCCTTGGGCCACAACAACCCCAGGCACCGCTCCAGGCTTGGGGCAGAGCGGCTGGAAAGTGCCCAGAGGAGAAGGACCTGGGGGGGCTGGTCGACAGCGGCTGAACACGAGCCGGCAGCGTGCCCAGGTGGCCAAGAAGGCCAACGGCATCCTGGCCTGTATCAGCACTGGTGTGGCCAGCAGGAGCAGGGAGGGGATCGTGCCCCTGTACTGGGCACTGGGGAGGCCGCACCTCGAATCCTGGGTTCAGTTTTGGGCCCCTCACGACAAGAAGGACATGGAGGGGCTGGAGCGTGTCCAGAGAAGGGCAACGGAGCTGGGGAAGGGCCTGGAGCACAAGTCTGATGAGGAGCGGCTGAGGGAACTGGGGGTGTTCAGCCTGGAGAAGAGGAGGCTGAGGGGAGACCTCATCGCGCTCTGCAACTGCCTGAAGGGAGGTTGGAGCGAGGGGGGGTCGGTCTCTTCTCCCAAGTAACAGCGATAGGACGAGAGGAAACGGCCTCAAGTTGTGCCAGGGGAGGTTTAGGTTGGACATGAGGAGAAATTTCTTTCCTGAAAGAGTGGTCAGGCCTTGGCACAGGCTGCCCAGGGCAGTGGTGGAGTCCCCATCCCTGGAGGGATTTAAAAGACGTGTAGATGAGGCGCTTGGGGACATGGTTTAGTGGGCATGGGGGGGTTGGGTTGACGGTTGGACTCGATGATCTTAGAGGTCTTTTCCAACCTTAGTGATTCTATGATTTTACGATTCTATCCACATTTCCAGACAGGACACCCTTGGTGTGACTACCCAGTGTCCCCACTATTTGAACTCAGCTCCGTCTTTAAGTGCTCAGGGGTTCAGCAGACTGAGCTACAAGCAAGCAGANCAGCTCCGTCTTTAAGTGCTCAGGATGGGGAAACCCTGAGCCTCACTGCAGTGCTGGGGTTCAGCCGACTGAGCTACAAGCAAGCACGGGATGAAATTTTGCTGCTGAGGTTCCTCTTGATGAGGAGTCCAGCTCTCTTCCAAGAGTTGGGTCAATACAGGCACCCACTTGGTCTCAGCCATGGCTCGTTCCCTCTCTATTTCAACCCTCTTGCCATGATCCTAGACAAAACCAAGCCTGAATTCATTTCAGCAGCACGACAGGCCAATGAAAGATATTTAAGGGACAGATGCCTCAGCGCTAGGTAAGATGGGAACCCACCACCTATTTTCAACCTGTATGGGTCATAACTCCATATCAGTCGAGTTACTCCACCACCACCACTTGCTACACCCATGGGAAAAGTCCATTTAAAAGCATGACATCGCCTCATTTTCCTTTCAGAATTACTCCGATCAGGTATTTTAAGCCCATGTAAAGATCTCCAAGTATTAAAACCGCTTTGGTTTTTATCTTCATTAAAAGCCCAATAGAAATTTAAATTTCTTCTTACACCAGCTGTTTTCCCCAAGCACACCAACTGCCCTGTTACAGGGCTGCTCACGGATGTCAGCACGTACTCTGCAAGCATTTGCATCCATATATTTCTGCATATCCAAAACCCAGAGAAAGGCATTCAACCATTACTGTTAGCAGACAGGGAGCTGCCCACGGGAGGGGAAAACCCAGCCCACGTGGGTTGAACAAGACCCACCAACCAGGCAATGGGCTGGTTGCAGGGGTCTCTACAGTGGTGGACGCAGTGAGGTTTAAGTCTCTTTTTAAGATCTGGGCTTAAGTGCCATCCTGCTTGGATTTCTTTCACTATTTTTCATTTCAGGACAAGGGCTGACAGCCCCACCAGATCCCCCCAAGGGCGCATCATGCGTGGTTGATACTCTTGGAGGCAGCAAGGCTGGTAGCAAGGTGAGCTAAATGAATGTACGGCGTCGGAGAGAAACAGCAGTGATGCAAGAAACCCTCTGAAAAGGTGAGTCAAGGTTTGGTGTGTATAATTTGAAAAAAAAAAAACAATATTTTTTCTCGTTGCCCACCTCCTTTTAGGGCCACTGAGTACACTACGACCAGCAAGAGGGAGGGAAATTTAGCTGGTGGATGGTAAAAATGGCAACGCTCTGCTTAAAAATACACGGGAGCAAGGACTCGTGGTGGGCTCCCACATGAGGGTCATCCCTTGCATGGTACAACAGCTCTGTCCATCCCTGTGGGAAAGGATGCTCTTCTCTACATTGCAAGCAGGAACCTTGCTCTTTGAACGCAAAAATATGTATTTATTATTTTTTTGCAATTGCTTTGCACTAATAATGGGAATATGTTGCAAACACAAACGGAGATGTACCCAGAAATGGATATGCAATTTAGTTGCCATCCTTGAGCAGTCTTCCTTGCAGAGCTGCTCGTTTCTTGACGCCAACAAGCATCGCTTGGCAATGTTTACAGCAGAGATAAGATACAAAACAGAACTACAAGAAGCATAGCCTTCTCTCCCAGTAACTGATAGGAAAAGTGGGTTAATTTATACAGCTTCTGAAAGGGAAAAATAAGGCTAATTCCCTCGCAGTCACAGACCATTACACACTTAGTTTCATATTACACTCGTGAATTACACATTGCAATTACACAATTTTCTCTATAGGGAGAAGAAAGTATTTGGCAGAACGTACAAATACATCAGGTTCTCATGTAGTACAAATTAAACTGCGGGACAAGCACATGTGGCTTTATAAAAAACACTGTAACTCGCAAGCAGCGAAGGCACCGGCGCATCTTAGTCAGACCATGGCATGGAAACCCCACCAGCAGAGATGGTTCTTGGCCGCCGGCAAGGCCATGGCTTTCCCCAGCAAAGCCAGCCCCAAAGCCTTCGACCAGAAGGCAGGGAGCAGGATGGAGTGGGGAAAAAACCCTTTTCAGGAGTGGTGTGGGGTCTGCACTCCGCGTGAGCCTGCTGTAACCATCTTGTGTTGGTTATGGACCTGCTGTAAGGGGGATGCTGGGCTACAGGTCCCTTCTCTCCAAAATCTGCAGCATTTATTTATCTGTATACACACACACACACCCACCCAATTTTGTTATTACATTTTTCTGTACTTGCATAATATTTTGGATACCTCAAATGCATGGATTAAAGAACAAACCCAGAGTGCTGGCCTGCAGCCACAGAGCAAATACTCCAGCAGCCCGGTGAGAGCTACCGTAATGCCGGTGATGGACATCCAGCAACCCCATCTTCCAGATGTGCATCCAAACCGCACGTTTCTGGGAAGGTACGGTGTGAAACGGCAGCCCTGATAGCTCCTAAACAGCCACGCAACTCCACACCTTTTGAGCACAAAGCCTATTTCATTATCATTTACACTGCAGTGAGGCTAACTAAAATTCTTCCTTAAAATCCAGCAATTGATGCCCATCACGCCTGTCTTTATTCTGGGTCAGCTTCAGTTGACCCAAAACCCACAGACGTTTCCCAACAGCAGAGGAACCCCGGCGGGGGGAAGCTCCTGGATTAAACCGTACCTTTATGTTCGAGCAAGGCGCTTGAGCAAACTCAAGAGTCCCGGTGGATCAGACAAAAAGGAAGACACCATATGCTGACTCAATATAAAATACATCCGTTGACCAAAAATGCCAAGAAGCTGAATTGGTGGGAGGGCTGAGACCTCAAATCTAATGACTGATCTTGTAACCATGCTTTGAAGACATCTAAAAGAGGGCTATTGCACTAGCACAAGTTATGGCCAGTTTTTCTTCTTCTTCTTCTTCCCCTTTTTCTTCTGCTTTTTCTTGCTTTTTTATGTTTACTCACATCTGTCCTGCTTTTAGTCAAACACTTTGGACTACTTCTGCTTTCTCCTGCATGGTCCCACCACCAGCAGTATCTGCAGGTGCTTCTGGCACTATCTGACAAAAGGCACTGCAAGCGGCAGGACAGACGGCCCGCTGCTTCTCCCACCACCGCCTGAGACCTCTGGTTTCCACTGTGCACCTCTGGTCTGCTTCTCCCAAGCCCTCCATAGGACTTCTGGCACTCACACTGCTGGGTAGGTTTATTTTATTCTCACGAGCTCTCCAGCTTCAATTCGTCTGAGAAAGGAAAGCCAAAATATTGAGGATGACCAATGGGAGCTGTGAAAATGTGAAAAGACTTTAGTGGGCAGAGAAGGAGAGATGGCAGAAGAAACCCTCAATAACAGTCTTCACTGGGAAAGGAAAAGGCAAGGCAGCAAGGTCAAGTGAGCCAAAGCGAGATATAATCCTGAAAAGAGCTGACATTCATCCATTCATCTTAGTGGGATGTGATTTCTTCATACAATGATAGAATGGGTTTGGTTGGAAAAGACCTTTAAAGATCATCTAGTCCAACCCCCTGCCATGGGCCAGTACGTCTTTCTCTAGATCAGGCTGCTTAAGGCCCCATCCAACCTGACCTTGAACACTCCCAATGATGGGGCATCATCATTTTCCACAACAGCACAACTCAGAGTACAATGATGGTCCAGAGAAGCTCTCGCTGCTGTCACCTCTGCATGGCCCAACTGAGCTCAACAGCCATGGGCTCTTGCTAGAGCGAGGAAGAGCCAAATCAAGACATCTAACGCCAAGAACGTGAGTAACACCAAGAAGCAGCAGCAACCTTCCCAAAGAGAAGTTGCAATACCCTCTCCGATTGGCCAAGCCTGAAGACGGTATACTGTCTTCTGGTGTTGTCCACTGTCATCTCACACAGGGACACAGTCAAACCGCAGCGGCAGGTCCAACAGGAGACTGAAAATCCCCAAGAGACCGTACAGGCTTGTGCATGGGCACACTAACACCTTGGCTGCAGGAACCCCAACATCTCTGAGCTCTCATGAAAAAGCAAGAGTCAGAGGAAAGCCTTTCCAGCGTTGTCTCCAAAATGTTGTTTTATCTGCTGGAGAGAATTTTTCACTTACCAAAACAAAGCACTGCATTATAGAGCTTGTTTGAAAAGATTGTCATGGTTTCCCTGTGAATAAATTAATCAATTTTATTAGACTTGATGCTAAATTCCTGACTGATGGCTCCACTTCTGAAGATGCAAACTGCCGTCTGGCTGCCATGGAAGAAGTCTGGAAGGCGACAGCTTGAAGAGCTAACCAAGATTCAATCAGCACACCAAAAATAAAAATATAAAAGGGTGTATTTGTAACCCCTTGATCACTATCCCATTATAAAATTCTAGTTAGATTGCCTGAACTCTAATTATCTGAGGATTAACCGATGAGGCAGGGATATCATCCTGATTTGGATATTATTCCGGCTTAGTAACCCACGGTAAAGTGTCGGCCATCACTAGGATTTTGTTAAAGGATAAAAAATGTGAATTTTTTCTAACCATAGAACTAAAAACAAATAAATAAAAAGACATATTGCTGAAAACAAGGCTTTAGAAAATCTTAAGGTAAAAGTGCCATGTTGGACGGCACCTCGTATGTGTCCTGGTTTCAGCTGGGATAGGGTTAAATTTCTTCCTAGTGCTGTGGTTTGGATTTAGTATGAGAAGAACGTTGATAACACACTGATGTTTTCAGTTGTTGCTAAGTACCCTGCTAGTCAAGGACTTTTCAGCTTCCCATGCACAAGAGGCTGGGAGGGAGCATAGCCAGGACAGCTGGCCCAGCTGGCCAACAGGGTATTCCATACCATGTGACGTCATGCTCAGTATATGAATGGTAGGCGTGTTCCAGGAAGTAGCAATCGCTGTTTTTTGGGCATTGCTCAGCGGGTACACTCATTTTGCATATTCTATCATTATTATTATTACTATTATTAATATTATTATTATTATTATTTCCCTTCCTTTTCTGTTCTATTAAACTGTCTTTATCTCAACCCACGAGTTTTCTCACTCTTACCCTTCCAATTCTCTCCTCCACCCAAACGGGGGGGAGTGAGTGAGCGGCTGGGTGGTGTTTGGCTGTCTGCCGGGTTAAACCACTACAGTATGCCTCAATCTGCACTTGCAGTAACCATCTGATTCCTGAAAGTCCTTACCCACTACCCACCATTTTGGGGTCCTTACCCCAAAACCACCCGTCAATACCCTTCTGTTACCACACAGACACCCAGGAACCCAACGGAGGGGACCAAAGAAGGTGTGGAGATGCACAATCCCTGGGTTGGGTGTAGACGAGGGACAGAGGTGCCAACCCTGTACCCTCCAACCCAGAGGATCCCTCCGGAGCACCGGGAGCAGGACATCATTCCCACTGGGATGCTGCAAGGGGACTGGTTTAACTTCCCTTCCCTTCTCCAGTTACGGCTTGAGCAAAACTTGGTGGTGAATCATGCTCAGGTTAATTTTTTGGAGCAGTATCCAGATCCAGCGTTGGGTAAGGCCAATCATTAATGTTTGCCAGAGACACAAACCACCACACAAAGCATGTGGGTGAGGGCAGGAGGCTCTGATGGGACTCCCTCCCAACCTCTCCATCCTGCAGCAAACATTAACCCCTGACGGCATGACGAGCCGGAGCTTGGTCACGGCAGCCACCACCGAACATGCCACTAATCACCCCCTTCATCAACGGTGAGAAGGGATGACGGTGACCCCATCCACACATCCATGTTCTTCCCCAGGGAGTCCCCTCCATGATGCAATTATTGCAGAATTTAAAGACACTGCAGCCTGCTAACATTTTGCTGGCCAATCGAGCAGATTTCCTTCCACCGCACGCTTTTTGCTCCTCACCAGCTAATAGCCGTACAACCCAATCACGTGCTAGAGGGTAGATGTCAGCCCAGAGAGACAACAAGCAGGTGCGGAGGAAGCGTGCAGACCCGGGGCTGTGACTGTTGCCAGCGCCGCGGTGGCAGCGAAGGTCCCCCCCAGGGGACAGTCACAGCTGCCACCTCCCGAGCAGCTGCGGGAAGCCCGCGCACACTCTTGGAGCAAAGCGAGATGCATTGCAGCAAGGGTTAGGGCAGGCAGGCAGCCACCCTGCCTGCCTCCTCCAGCCCGATCTCCGGTGGGGAGATCAGCAAAAAGCCGTTTGAGATAGAATCATAAAATCATAGAATCACAGAATCACTAAGGCTGGAAAAGACCTCTANTGCTGTCGACCAGCACCAGGGCTGATGCTGCACAGGGCTGCAGTTTGCTGTTTTGTAGGGGGAATTATTGCAGGGAACCATCTCAAATGCACAGACTCCAGCCATTGTAGTGACAGGACGAGGGGGAATGGTTTTAAACTAAAAGAGGGGAGATTCAGACTAGATAGAAGGAAGAAATTGTTTCCACTGAGGGTGGTGAAACCCTGGCAGAAGTTGCCCAGAGAGGTGGTAGATGCCCCATCCCTGGGAACATTCAAGGTCAGGCTGGACGGGGCTCTGAGCAACCTGATCTAGTTGAAGATGTCCCTGCCCATGGCAGGGGGTTGGACTAGATGGGCTTTACAGGTCCCTTCCCACCCAAACCATCCTGTGATTCATTAGGTGGATCTGATTATTTCCCCATGTTATTAGGTATACATGGCACTCCATAGATTTTACCTCCAAATTCCTCAGCAGCTCCAAGTGACCATGAAGGTACTTCCACATGCTGCAACCTGGAAACCCAAACAACTGTGTTTCTCGTATTAAAAACAGTTCCTTAATTTTACAGCTTCCCCCGCAGCGCGGGATGCTGCACGGGCCCACTGTCGGTGCAAAACACCCATCCCCGCTGTGCTTCGGTGACCACTGTGCTGCCTACGAGCCCAGAGCTTGGGTTTTCAGCCCAGCTCCAGGACACAACCCAAATCTTCTCCGACCAGCACATCCCAACTATTTAAACAAGTCACTAATTGCTGTTCTGAAAGGCATTTTTTGCCCTGTGCATTTCAAAGACTTGAGAAGACGCAAACCTCTATTTTGCTATTTCAAAAGGTCCTACCAACGCTCACAGGGATGGGGCTGTGGTGCCACAAGCAGAAGGGTTTGCTCACCAGGACGTTAGGACCAACCATTGACCTACCCCTGACCAAAGCAAACAATCCATCAAAGCAAGGGAGTGCTTCCCCTTCACAATGACTGTCCTACCCTCACGTAACCAACCGCACCAGCAAGACCAGCTAAGTGCTGTGCTGCAACTTTTTAAATAGAGAAGGAAAGCCATTAGTAAGAGAGAATGAAAAAAAACCCTCTGAATCGGGTTTCTTTTCTGCCAAAAGTAAATCTTTTGAAAGGCCGTAGAGCGAGACGTTAAAAAAATAAAACCACATACAAAGAAAAATGCAGCTTAAAAAATAAAGCATTATCAGCCTCTTCCAAATGAATCCAAACCCTTATGAAAACCACTGAAGATCTACGCAGAGAAATTCCTCGATAATTGGATTATTGGTATTAAAAAAACATCCTCAAGCTGCCGTCAGCTCTATCCTTATCTAAACCCAAGTTTACATGATGCACCACAGAAGCAGCACGTCTGCCTTTCATCTGCGTAGATTTTAGAGCTACACAAGACCATTTGTGACCAGATCTCAACCAGCTTCTTGAACCACAGCTGGTGCCTGGGCCACGGCAGCGACGGCCTTGTCACCTGCTTGTAGAAGGTGGGATGGAGTCACCATCCTTCTCACAAGGATGAAGGAAAGCCTCCAGTCTCTAGAATATATCCTGCAGGATTTTGCTGCCGAAAGGGATGAAGACTGATGCCACCTGCTGATGACCTTACTCTACAGAAACGCAGCTGCATCCTGGACGTTTCCTGAGCGCTTGCAGTGGGGTGGGGTTTTCAAACCGTATAAAAAATAAGCAACATCTCATGGCAGATCTCGCTCTCAAGCAGATGATAACTGAGATACAAAGACAGCGGTCCCAACACGAGCTTTTCTTCCAGAAAAGGTTTGCAGAGGAACTGCTAAATCACTCAGCGGCGTGGGGAGAGGTAGCTGTTGGTGCTCACGGGATATCTGCTAAGCCTTTCCCTATTTATTATCTTAATTAGGGATCAGACAGCTATTGAAATTTGCATACAATACAAGATTTGGAAGAGATGTAACCATCGCTGAGAACAAAAACGGATTATGAAGCATCCCAGGGGGTTGAAAAATACAGGCAAGAAACAAAATGAAACTCGGTCAAACACAACTTTAATCAATAGCCACAGAGGGAAATAGCCTCAGCTGCAGGGAGAAGCAGCTCCTACTGCCATTTACTGGGTTGGGGTGGCGTAATGTTTGGGGTTTTTTAAATACTTAACAGTAGTCAGATAATACCGAGTAAAATATGGGATGGGAACTTACATAAAATGCAGCGATGACATAGCAGCACTCATGGATATTTGGACATGCTCAGCAGAGCATGGAGAATGAAGGGTTCAGGTTTTTAGACGGCATTTGTAGCTATTTATGCATAATTAGCTAAGCAAATAGAGGATTATGCACAGCTGAGATCACCTTCTCAGCAGAGAGATAGCAACAGTTGGTTCTAAAAGAGAAGCATGAATGACAAAGTGATTAAAGGGACCAAACCCCAGTGAAAAGGAGAAGCTGCTTGAACTCAACAGGTCTGGATTGCATACGACATCCCACCAGCTGCGCAGTCCCTATGTGATCCATACGCTGGACACAAAGGGAGGGGATTTTCAAACTGAGAGGACCCAGGTTGATGAGTCTTGACCATGGAAGAGTAAGATTATGTCCTGGTTCTGGCTGGGATAGAGTTAATTTTCCTCCCAGTAGCTGGTATAGTGCTGTGGTTTGGGTTTAGCACGAGAACAGTGTGATAACACACCGGTGTTTTAGTTGTTCCTAAGCCATGCTTATATAAGTCAAGGCCTTTTCAGCTTCCCATGTTCTGCCAGCGAGGAGGGGCACAAGGAGCTGGGAGGGAGCACAGCCAGGACAGCTGACCCCAACTGGCCAAAGGGATATTCCATACCGTATGACGTCATGCTCAGCATAAAAAGCTGGGACGTTCAGAGTGATGGCGTTTGTCTTCCCAAGTCACTGTTATAAGCCAGCGTGACGGAGCCCTGCTGTCCTGGAGACGGCTGAACACCCGCCTGCCGATGGGAAGCAGGGAACGAATTCCTCGTTTTGCTTTGTTTGTGCACGTGGCTTTTGCTTTACCTATTAAACTGTCTTTATCTCAACCCAGGAAATCTCTCACTTTTACTCTTCCGATTCTCTCCCCCATCCCAGCGGGGGGGAGTGAGCGAGCGGCTGGGTGGGGCTGAGCTGCCGGCTGGGGTTAAACCACGACACTGTCACACGAGGCTCTATGGGGAGGATGCAGCAGCCGCTGCCTGGAAGCATTTCCAAAGGAAAACACGTCGTACGGCAAAAGCGCCCCGGGGCTGTGAGATGGTAAGTTTGAGGCCATGCAGCAAGCCAAGACCTGCCTCTGAGACACCAACCAATATTCAAGTCAGGCTCAGAAATTAAATCTGTGGTCTAAACCTGAGTGAGACAGACCAGGACTTTTGCATCCTTGCGGGTACCACCTCGCTGGGCTGCCAGCCTGTGGTGGTACCATCCTCCGGCCGGTGGCAGAGGCTTACCTGGCTCTCTGGAGTCCTCCTTGAGATTTTTTCTTCTCTGCCTCCGAATTGCAGAGGTCAGAGCTATCCCAACACATGACGATGACGTGCCAAGGTGAAGCAGGAAGAGAAGGCACAAGGGGGACAAGCAGAACAAGAAGGGGTGAAACGCAAGGTTGGAGAGGCCCCTCTTCGAGAGGAACTGAGCAAACTGCAGGAAACGCCACTTCAAAAATGCAGATTATTTTTTTTCCCCATCTTCAGTTATCTTCATTTGTGTAGGGCTTAGATTTCAAAGCACCTCCCTCTCTTCTCAGCTGATATTTTAGACTAACCATATGGAGGAAAAGGGAAAAAAAAAAAAACCCACACCCAGCAACAGGAGTGCGCAACGGAGGCAAAGTCGTAGCTTGTTGCATCATTATTAATCCCTTATTACCATCACTCACAGCTGCAGCAGATGCCTCCAAAACACGAGGATCCCTGCCCTGAGGTATTTACAGAGCCAGTTAGAAGTGATATAATTAAGAGGTAAATAAGGCAGTAGGGAACGTAGTGGGGGGGTGAGGGGGAAGAAAGACACAATTAACTTCAGCAGCTTTGCAGAGGTTACCCCTATTTTACATTACAGTGTGTTGTGCCCACAAACCGCTGGGCTCTTTTTTTTGGGAAGCCATCTGGCGTTTTAACCACCAAAACCCCCCAGCACCAGTCTCCATCATCCACTGCTTTCTTATTTAACGCCGCTGCCGAGCGGGATGGTACCTTGGCTCTTCCCGCGCTGCCCAAACACCCCGCAGAGACCCCGCTTCCCCCCAGCTTCCAGCCTCCATCCCCTCCATTGCAGGCAGCATCCCTTTTCTCCCACCCAACCGCTCCATGGAAGATTTAAGAGGGCAGCGAGCAGGCAGCATAGCTCAGAATGGCTCAAAGAACAGCAAAGCAGCACCCCTACACCTGCTTGATGTCCCTTGTCCTCCTTGGACATCCTTTCTGCCCACGTTTTGAAGTCACAACGTGACTTTAGATACCCTCCCTGTTTGCACATCACCCCCCAGGACCACAGCTTTTGCCAATGCAGCACCGGATCGTACTTGTAAAAGATACTTTCCAGGTCTTAAAAAGCAAACGGGTAATGACAGAAAGAGGAAACTCAACCACAAATCCTGTTGCCCTTTGGGAAATGTCCCACAAACACCAGCCCCTAAAAAACTCAGCCCGCGGGGAACTGATTCAGGAGCTGCCCGAGCAGATGGACGGGCGCTTGCTTTGCGATGACACGGGCAAATATTGATTAATCGGAGGATGACAACCATGGGTGGAGATGCTACAGGTGGAAAATGCTACTGGAAATCACACTGCGCAAGAACAAAAATCTACCAGTCGTGAGTGCTGCGCTGCTGCTACATCCACTCATCACTGTGTGATGGCAGGGGATGCAGCCAACCAGTAGCAAACTGGTGCCCAGGTCCCCTTTCCTCCAGGACCTCTGACTACAGACCCAAGCACATGAACAGCATCCCATCGCAGATAATTCCTATTAATTTCAGATATGCATGCACACATCACGTCCCTCCCGTTGGTGTGCAAATCCCAGACAGGTCCGGAGAGCAGCGCGGATAAAATCGGCATGGGGAGGGATCCTAAAATCCGCTGACAGCTACCTGGGTAACTCGGGAGCCTCAGGCAAGGCATATCAGAAGAAGACACCGCACATCACACCGATCACGTTCGAAAAGAGGAAATTCTCGGTGTAGATGCAGCCCTGCTCCAATCCGGAGCTGGATCTCACCCTGGCTGGAAACCACCGCAAGGAGAAAGAGGAGCTGAGGGTGAACGTGGTGAGCTCTCCCACCTGTCCATCCACGTATCCTGGTGTCATCAAGCCTTTTCTGAGAAGACAAACTTTTTAAGCCTACCTTGGATACCTGCTGGTACAAAAGCCAGGAGCAGAGCGGGTTCCTCCCCAAAAACCAGGAGGAGAGGAGCGGTCAGAGCCCTGCAAAGCGAAGGGCCGTGATGGGACCCCGCGGCCAGCCCAGCAGCATCCCACCCGGCAGAGACCTTGGCACAGCGTCACACACCCCACCTCCAACCATCGGATCCGGGAGATAACGCCGTATCCCACGCCTTGAATCACAAATATTTTACTTTCACGGTTGAAGCTACCCAATTAATTAAAAGCAGACTCGATAATTAAGGTTTCCAACCAATCCCCTCCTCTGCAGCCCTGCTGGCTACAGAGATCTTCATTTCCTGGGGACAGAAAGAGGGAGAAATGGGGCCGGAGCTTTTCGGTGCCTTGAGGGGTTGAGTCGGTCTGTGCAAGGAGACCGGGGGGAATTCAACGCCGCTCGCTAACTAAGCCCCAGGGTGATGGAGCAGCGCTTTGGGAAGGGGCTGAGCCTTGTACACAGCCAGGGATCATTGCAAGAAGCAGCACCGTTGGAAATTACATTTTTTTTAAAACTTATGTCGCTGCACTTGTAGCTCCACAGTAGCATAAAAAGAGGTGGTGACAATTAGCACGCTTAAAAAAATCCAAAAGTCACCATGTTAAGCATCATAAACAACATTTCCATGACAAGCCAGGCTAAAACATGTTCAAAACAACCGTTAGCAAAAGCAAAGTACGTGAGGACGTTTCAGCATTGCATTCCCCCGAGTCTGATGTCAGAGACACAAACCTGCTAGGAAAGGTAAAAAACGAAGCAAAAATAATTGCATCACTTCGTACCCTTTGAACAACCTTTGGATCCTGATGGCTTTTGCCAGGAAGAATAATGAAAGTCAAACTAATTAGGCAACGAACATGCCCACAGTACAAAGTGTGAAAATTCTAAAAGTCTGGCAAGTTGTTAGGAAGCGCTCAGCTCCCGGCTCCGCTTTCCTGCTGTCGTTCTGGGAGCAACCACGAGACAAAAGCTGATTTTTAATTTTTTTTTTTCATTTGAAGCATTAAATCAGAGCTCCAAAATGGAGTATGGTGGAAACCATCGATTTTGAAAATATTTCTCATCCTGCTAACTGGCATCTACCTGCTTTTAATGTAATTCATTCAACGCTGCTTGTCACAGCTACCTGAACAGGAAGATGTCCCAGGCCAACCAGCAGACACCAAGCCATGGACACCCTACGTGTGCTGGTACCTACCAAGGAGTTGGTTCCACATTTTTGGTTCCTGACCAAAAGCCGCCCAGCCGGAGCTCTGCCCAGCTGCAGGAAGGGGTTTTGTCCTCCACCACCTCTTTTCTCTGCCAATGGGGGTATCTAAAGTCACCCACAACATCTCACCACCACCAGCAAGCATGGGAAAGCCGGAGCACTGGGAACCAGCACACGTGGATGACTTGTATATCTCTTGGGAGTGGTGAGCTGGTGGTGCTGGAGTAACATCACCATTGCCGGTGTGGTTGGCAACGTCATGGCAAGCACAAGCCACGATGGATGCTCCATCTCAGCTGACATCAATGCAGACCCTGCATCCTCTTGGCCACCAAGCAAAGCACACACCGATGAATCAAACCACCCACTTGCTTCACCCACCCAAGTCCAGGGTGACCTCTCCAAATATCAGAGATGGTCTGGTTTTGTCCACTCGAGAGGGACAAAACAACAATTTCCTTCCTTTGGGTTTCCAGATGGGATCAACACAATGGCAAATCTCGTACTAGAACTGGGTAAGGACCAGGGAACCATGGAGAACCATAAATATTCAGACTGCTCTGACTGGGTGAATGGGGATGGTGGGTGTGGAAGTGCTAGAAGGAAGAAACAGCAGAAGAAGGGCTAAAAAATGGCAGATGTTGATGGTACTCAGGTTAACAGCTCATCAAGATCTCAGCACATATCTACCTGCAGCATGTCAGGAGAGCCAGGTCGGGAGACAAGAAACAGCAGGTAAATCCTGGGATGGGACAGGGTGGATGGACTGACCACTGTCAGCTCCTCCGAGACATGGAAAGGCACATGCCAACCCTCAGAAGAAGCCAGGAGGTGTGAGGAGCACACGAGCTGCCATCTCCATCTCATCTCCAGGAATCCTGCGCTGACCTCCTAGACATGAGCAGCTTGCGTCCAACACACATCTTGGTCCCAATAAGAATGTGAGCATGGATCCGTGAAATCCAGTTTGGATTGGATTTATTTCAAACTAAAATCACCTTCCCCTGTTTTAAGGTCTTGCACAGACTTGCTTCCTCGCTGATGCAACACTGATGCATTATTTCCCACAACATGCTGTTGTGATTTCACCCTGGTCACCACCATCATCACCATGTACATAAAACTGCTAGAGGATGGGGTAAGAGGAGCCCAACGCAGACCACAAAAAAGCAAATATCACAGAGAAACAACAAACTCGTGACAGATGTGAGTCTGAGAATTCAGCTCCCAGCTCTTCTCAACCCTCTTGGCAAATCACCATCTCCCTGTACCATCTTTAAAACCAATCTGCCCATCTTCGAGACAGACAATACTTCCTGCTAGTCTGCCTTACCGGTCTGGATCCTAAGTTTTTAATGAAAAAGAGGTTCTTTTAGTGCCAGGGTGCCCCTTTTTGATGGAAGACCTACATCAATAACATAAAAAATGTAAAAGGGGTGAACAAAAGAGCTCTGAAAATGCAGATGGAGATATAAGACTCAAGATACCCAATGCTTGGACCTTATTCTTCTGCTATTTAGTGATGCGCTGATGTCATCAGCACAAAAAAAAAACCTGGGGGGGGAAAAAAAAAAGATAGAGCCAGGTTTGGAAATGGGAATTTGCTTGTGCCACTCAAGAGAGGTGTAGCAGTGCCTCCAGCTACAATTTATGCAGCGTTTTAAAGGTTTACATAAATCCCAAACAATCTTCTCCATCACTCCAGCCTGTTAGAGCGATGTACGTCAAAAATGAAGGCGCTGGCAGATTTACGGCGGAAAGCCCTACACCACCTTCCCCCACGCAGCGGGCTCGAGGTGACGACTGTATTTTTATTCACCCTGCGTAATCCAGCAACTCTGGGGCGGCTGCTGCCGCGCGCAGGCAGGGACGGGCCCGGACCCAAAGCGCGAGTTAAGGGCAAGAGAAATTCAAGCATAAAACCTCGTGCGAGAGCCCGCTGACACAGCAACCCTACGCGAACTTCTAAGGGGAAGAGCTCCTTCACTCTGTGTAACGCTTTGCTAAAGGGGACCCATATACATGTGAAATCATTAACTTCACCTGCTGCTTTTACTTCTTTCATCAATGATTAACGAACATTAAGCAATCAGCATTTTTTTTCTTTTAACGAGGAATGCTTTTTAAAAAAAAAAAAACACCACAAACCAAAACTAACGTCCTTACTTCTGCAAGTCGCCGTGAGGATTCATGCCAGCTCTACCCAGCTTAAACATTTACACATTGATTTTCAAGGTCACCGCTGAAATACGTCATTTTCCACTTACATTCTCCTACGAGCGCCCGGCTGTATTCAACGCTGGAAACGCCGCGCGCAAGGGTGCAGCGCCGAAAACAGCCTCAGCAAAGTTCAATCCATAAAAGAAATCCAAAGTAAAATGCCCGAGGGAAGGCAGCCTCGGAAAATGCAAATATCATTCATTAGCCGGACGCCGGCTTTTCTTTGCGCGGTTGTACAAACGCTGAATGAAGTGACAGCAAAGGTTTTCCTCCCCCCGCACCCCAGCCAGGTCGCAGCAGGAGAGCCCGGAACACCCCACCGCTCGCTCCCAGACCCACCGCCCAAATCACCCCCCAAACCACCGCCGACCCCAGGGCTGCTTTAGGGGGAAGGAGCCGTCGTCCCTTACCTGAGAGCTTCCCAGCTCCGCCGGTCTGGGTGCAGCCCCCCGATGACGAACATGCTGCCGTGAAGCTCGCCGGCTCCCGCTCGCTCCCGCGCGCTCCCCCCATGTGCTGCCGGGGGGTTGGCGAACCCTTCAGCGCCCGCCGGCGCCCGGCGCTGCTGCCATCGCGGGCGACAGGACTCGCCGCCAGCTTCTCCCGCTTGATTCCCGCCCCGGCTGGCCGATAACGAAACCCAAGGCGTGCTGCCGGCGCCGAGCGAGCGCCGACGATGCCGATGCCACCTGCCAGGCGGCTCCGACGGCGCGGGAGCGAGAACGGCAGCAACGCTTGCAGCTTGCTGTGATTGGAAGCAGAACCGGTCTCGTCTGGGACTCTTATTTTTTAAAATAAAATATAAATCTCTTGAAATCAAAAGCGATTTTGCTTTTTTTTTTTTTTTAAATTCAGACACAAGCCAGTTTTTAATCTATGGATCCCTAAAACTCACCATCCCAACTGAATGTGCCACAAATGTTATTAAATTTAATCTCACAGCCCTCTTCTACATTAGAGAAAAATTATCATTTCACAGAAGGAGAAACTAAGGTGCAAGAAAAATTCCTTCACCCAAATCATACCAGCCCTCCTGCACCTCCCAGGTCCCAGCCCAGTGACCGAGCCTGCGGCTGCTCCATCAAAACTGGGCGGTTTTGCACTTAAAAGCAGCAGCTTTTTTATTTTCCAGCTTATGAAAGGGGCTCCTCTGAATGTCAGCTTGGACTTACAAGCTTGGACTATGGGATAAAACCAGGATCAGGCTGCGCGTCATCCTGGCAGTGATCGGGACCCCCCAACCGGTCTTTTCCGCAGAGCTGATGTGCACCACGGACAGAATATTCTGCTAAAATTTAGATGAGCCTGGCTCGTGTACAGAGCTGGGGGGGAAAGAACCCAAATTATTGTCACCATTCTGCTTTCCAGCAAAGGGACCTGGGGGGGGGTGGGGGCTCAGTCCCAACCACCCATCACAAGCAGGAGCATGGGGACTCGCCGCATCTTCCCACCAAGAGTCACATCACAGGCACCATCAAGGTCTGGATGGTGTTTTTTTTGAAGAGCATAAACAAAAATAAACAGGAACCTTAAGGTGTTTGGGCTGTAAAATGGCTCTTTTGATCCAGATCCAAAAATTTTCCGTTTTGCCATCAGTGCGTCATCTGCACGTCTGATTTCGGGGATCCCGAGGAAGGTCCCTCCTCCGCTGCCCTGCTCAGAGGAACTGCAGTTCTCAAATTCTTTTCATCAAAACCAAAGATGAACCGTTTCCATCATGGGATTTGCACAGCACAACTACGGACATCAAAGAACAAGAGGAGAAAGCACACAAAAAGCTATGGAAGGAGGAAACTTAACAAGAAATTTGAAATAACGTGTGTTGGTAGGATGGAGTGATACAGAAATGATGCTCCAGAAGAAGTCAGCAAAGGAGAAAATGCTTGGAGCCGCTGCCGCTGTGTTAGATCAAGGAATAAAAAAGCCCAAATATTTTAAAAAATAAAAAAAAAAAATTAAAAAGGAAAAAGGGTAGGAAAAAAGAGGAAAAAGGGTAGAGAAAAAAAAGCTGGAGGTAGACATGGAAAGAAGTCCTGGAGAACTGAAAGCCTATATAGATACAGCTGCAGAATAACTTAATTAAAGAAAAATGTCCAGGTAGCATTTTCCCTGCTCATTGCAGGGGGTTGGACTAAGATGACCTTTAAAGGTCCCTTCTAACCCAAACCATTCTACGATTTTATGATTTTTTTTGTCCAGGGAGGATGCTGTTATTCGCATGGTAGAGCCTGCAGGACCACAGATGTGAGACGAACAAGCAGAGAAGATGACAAAATGCAGGAGAGAATGGCAGGGGATGTGGAGCAGTAACATTGAGATGTATAAAAAAATAAAAAATAATCAGGTATTACAGGCACAAACAACAGTATAATAAATATGGTCTTGATCACCAACTGCAGAGACCTTATGTGGTCCAGCTGTGCCGAGATGGCACAAGGGGAAAGAAGGACAATGGAAGAGAGCTGAAATTGGAGTGGAATTATACCAAAAATCCAGCACCCAAATGAAGACCCTATTTTGTCTACACCCATGGAGCAAATTAGGCTAAAGACTAAACCCATCGCCTGCTCAAAAAACAAGTTTCTGATTGCATTATTTCAAAGCACAGTGGTTTTTGGAGGGGATCCTTCCAGTTTTTCTGCTCTTTGCAGTCTTGGAGGAATTGAGAAGTGCATGATATAAATTAAAAATAGAATAATTGAGAAATATGGGAAGTTTCAAGAGTTTACCAACAAATTCCACCCTTTCAGCTGTTCAATTTTTTACGACTTCAGCAGCAAAAAGCTTCCCTTGCTGGAATGGCCCGGCTCCAGCAATGAATTTGATTCCAGCTGCTGTGTTAAATGAATGATTAATAGATGTCTTTGTCCTGGCTGCATCTGCCTTTCACGAGAACATTGATGTTAACCTGGGCGTACCACCCTAATTTGGTGTATTTTTCACTCCATCTCTTTGCCTTCAAGGAGATTTGAAAGAGTCGGATGGGCAGAAGCTAATGCAATGTCACCATAAAAAGGGAAATAAACTCAGTAAAACCCATCTCTCCCAATGCAGAGTTAAATAAGACAGAATTTGGAATACAAAGAATTTGCAGAAGCGACAGAGCTCCTGCGAGGAGCCCAAGTTTCATTTTCTTGCCCGTTCTCCTGGGCACGGTGATTAATTATGAAGGCTGCAGGAAACAAGTGAGCGGAGGGGAGCCAATTCCCCGCCGGCAGCACCGAGCCCCAGCCTCGCGCGCGGCTCATCCATCACCCGAACCGCTGGCGAGCCTCAGCCGAGGGCAACGGCCGCTGCCCACAGCCCCGACCACGCATCCCAGCTACAGCCTGCCAGCGAGCTGGGAGCTCTGCCTGACCTTCAGCCATTCCCACCAAAAAGAACCACCAACTACAGGTTCATCTACTTCAATACCTTTTTTTTTTTCAATATATTCGTTAATAAAACACCAGAAACTGAGAACCTTTCTACATAAAATAAAATAAAATAGACTAAAATAAAATAAAGTAAACCCAAATAAATTAAAATGCCTTATGGCAATTCAACGATACCATCAGGTCACACCATGGAGCATCTCAGTCTCAATTCTGCATTGACGTGGTTGCACAAATACTGGTTCTTTTTAAGTTTTCTCCCGAATCAAGGATAGGGTTTTGAGCTAAAAGGCTCCAAATGGTTCATCTAGGGCAAATTTAGCTCAGAATAAGTTTTAACATCAATGATCCTTCCTCTCCAGATCTTCTACCCTCTAAACCTATTGGCATTACCTAAACCACTGCCAGCCATCACAAGGCACCACCTCGCTATTAAACCTCCAACTCAAGTACTGAGGTTTTCAGAAAAGGCATCAATAAAGAAATTAATGCTGTTCTTCTGTCAAACACCCCTACGCGGTGGTTAGCCAGGACACTCCGAGCCAAGATACCACTTTCTTTCCTGCTTACTTTTATGTTTGTCTTTGAAAGAAGAGGTGGCACGTGCAGCCCCAAACAAACCGAAGCTCTTGGCTTTCCATCTTACACCAACAGCAACGGCACCCAGGGAATCTTCCAAAAGCTCTTCCAAAATTGAAGTTTAAAACAACAGTTGGCTACAAGAACCCAATGAAGAAGCACAAACCAAGCACAGTGGTTCAGCTGCTCGGCATTTGCAGGCCTCATGACAGATCTGAAGTTTCATAACGGGCAAGACGGAGAAGTTGTGGATGCCCCATCATTGGAAGTCTTCAAGGTCAGGTTGGATGGGGCTTTGAGCAACCTGATCTAGTGGAAGATGCCCCTGCTCATTGCAGGAGGGTTGGACTAGATCATCTTCAAACGGTCCTTCCAACCCAAACCATCCTGTGACTGCATGATTTGAGGGTCCCTTCAAAAGACCTTGAGCCTGATCTTGTCTGGCTGTGGGCAACAGCATCCAACAGACTTATAACACACCGACAAATCTGAATTCTCCATTCCCATCATTCAAATTTCCCTGATTTAAATGAGTCCTAAGAGATGGAGAAGCAGTATGCAGGAATCGGGAGACGAGCCCTAGCACAATACCAGAAGTGCCCATGTGTAACGTAGGCAGGATGAGCACTTGACGTTGACTTTTAGAAGCCAACATCTCGACAGATGTCATTCCAGGTTAGGGAGGGAAAATGAGGTTTAGTCTATCCGAGACACGACTGCCTCGCAGTGAGCAGATGACATTCTAGGAGGAGAACGTCAGGGATGAAAATTATTTTCATGATAAATGATGGAACGGAAAATGTTCCTCGGGTTTTATAACTGCTCTAATCAACTCCCAGCTTCACCTGTGTCCCGTGAGGACCCTCTCGCAGCCTTCTTGGAAAAGCTTGCAAAAGTCTCTGTTGACCAAGAGAGCTGACATGGCAACAAGAGCAGATCAGATGAGACCACCAGATATCTCCACTACTCTGCGCCTTGTGCTTTACATACAAAACCCACAAATCACCCTATAAGTGACCAGCTACAAGGATCTTACTCCATCACACTGACCTTTATCATCTACTAATTATTTATAGAGACAAACATTCCATCATGAGATTTATCTTGATGCTCTGACAGCCAAAAACTCCTCCAGGAACCTGCAGCTTCTCCCCAAACAGGGATGTGATCCTTTTCTCTGACAGCAGCGTCTCTTTGGCCCACGTGCACGTGCCTATGGACCACAGCTGGAGCTGAGCAGAATAAATACAGCACGAACACGCGAGGCTCAGCGCTTTGCCGAGGTGATTAAATCCACACGATTGTGTTAACATCCTTTGACAGCCAAGCTCCAGAGAGGTTTCCTACCCTCTCCAGGTAGCAAACAGCAAATGAGAAGCATCCAAGGTAAATGTCTGAATGGGAAAGCAAGAACAAAATAGCTTTGTTTTGTTAAAAAAGCAACAAAAACAAGCTGCACGTTCAAGCCTGCGTGTCTGCTGAAGGCAGCAAATTCAGCACTTTCCAGCCCGGCTTCTTCCATCACTTAAAGCTACAAGAAACTGGAAAAGTTGCTAGGTTATGATTTCTGCATCTAGAAAATGAAGTTCATGGTAAATGTCTAGTTTAAGCAACTGTCAGCACTTAACATTTCTATTTACTCGAGTCCAAAAGAGCAAACTTTAAATAAAAACTGAGTTTAATGAAGCGTGTCACATTCTTTCGGGCATGCCAGCTACAGTGGTGAGCAAGATGCTTTTCCCGGCCTCCTCACGACAAACTCCGACACACCAAGGCGTTGTTTTAAAGCCCAAAGTCCCTCCCAGGCTGGAGGCTGGTTGTACTGAGGAAGAAATTGGTGACAAAACACAACTCAGCCCAACCTTTCTCATCTCAGAGATGCTTCGAGGTTGCTCTGGCCCTGCTCTGCATCAGCAGCTCCAAGGCTTACGGAGGTGTCTACGCACGTGTATGGCTGTTGCAAATTCACAGCAGCTGAAGCTCTGACAGCAAAACATGGTTCAAGGAGGACATGGACCTGTTGGAGCGGGTCCAGAGGAGGCCACAGAAATGATCAGAGGGCTGGGACACCTCTCCTGTGGAGAAAGGCTGAGAGAGTTGGGGTTGTTCAGCCTGGAGAAGAGAAGGCTCCGGGGAGACCTTATTGCGGCCTTTCAGTACTTAAAGGGGCTTATCAGAAAGACGGGGACAGACTTTTTAGCAGGGCCTGTTGCGACAGGACAAGGGGGAATGGTTTTAAACTAAAAGAGGGGAGATTCAGACTAGGTAGAAGGAAGAAATTGTTTACACTGAGGGTGGTGAAACCCTGGCAGAGGTTGCCCAGAGAGGTGGTGGATGCCCCATCCCTGGGAACATTCCAGGTCAGGTTGGACGGGGCTCTGAGCAACCTGATCTAGTTGAAGATGTCCCTGCCCATGGGGGTTGGACTAGATGGGCTTTAAAGGTCCCTTCCCACCCAAACCCTTCTGTAGTTCTATGATCTCCCCATTTTTGATGGGGTGGCCACAGTGACAACCTCCACCCCAACTGCTCCCACACCACCATCCCTGTCGCCATTACAACTGGGAGCCAAAAGGTGAGAACCGCCCCTAGGAGCTACAGCAAAACCTACATCTTGTCCCTCTTCACCCAGCTCCCATCTTGGTGACCAGCACAAACCGCTCAGGGAAGATAGAAGAGCACCCAAAGGCATGGCCAAACCTTGGGGGTTTGGGGTGGGGTGGGCAAGTTGCAGAATACAGGGTTCAGGACAGGTGTGGGGTTCAACATTAGTTCTCCAAGTATCAACCCAAAATTTCTGAGCCTTCTCCTGAGAAGTGGGTAGACGATACCTCCTCATCCACGTATGCGTGGTAATCCAACATTACAGGACACTGCCAACAAACTTGAAATTGAAGTTACTAGGTAACAGGCAGGAGCTTATTTTCAGTACCCGCTGGGCCAGCAAAGAAATCACTCTTTTCTGAATGTTAAAGGTGATCACCAGTGCTAAAAATCACCATTTTCCTTCTACTCACCTAAAATTTGCAGCTGCAAACTCCTCTGCATACGTCCACCTTGACATTTTAAGGTTCTGCTCTGGAGGGATAAATAAAAAATTGATAGCCAACACTCAGAGACCCCAGGCAGCTGGTTTTGTAACCCAGCTTCTGCTCGCTAAGGGATACCCTGAAACGAAGCCTTATTCTCCTCCAGGTTTCAGGCTGGGCTTCAGCCAGGGTGTCCAAGAGTAAGAGTTTGCATTTTTCTCCCAAGAGCCATCTCCAAGTCAGGCATGGACACATCTGACCACCGTTTCATCTCCTCCACCACATACTAGAGGACAACCAAACCCACATTACACATATACCGACAAGCTGCAAGACCTCTTGGCTAGAAAACACATCTAATGATGCAAAACCTCCGCGAGCTCTGGGTAAGGGAAGGGTGAATTTTGCTGTTGAAATTGAAACTCAGCCTGGAATTGCTAAGCGACAAAAACAAAAGATGTTCTTCCCAACGGATGGCGTGTGTTATAAACTCTGCAGCGGTGCAAGCTTGATATTCAGCAGTAAGCAGTGCAAACTTAGGGAAAAAGAAATCCAGAGCAGACTTCTATCCCCTAAATCCCTACAATGCCCATGCCGAAGGGGTTAAGTACACAGTAGACCGTGTGAATTTGGAGTGGCAACCGAGGAATCCAAGCACAAAGCCAAAATTATACAATTCAGGGTACGACTGCAAAACCATAGTTGTCATAAAACTTCCTCCTCTTATTCTGCTAAAGTGGGGGTTAGTCAACTGGGAGGATGATACAGGGAAAGCTGTTTAAAACAACACATGGTGCTTTGATGCGCTTGGTCTCTATGAAGAAGAGCTTGATGGATGCCACAGAAGACAGAGGTGGGCACTCGGATAGGAATGGGGACACCATTTTACCTCTTCTTCCTAAAAATATATGGAGATACTTATTGAGACAGTAGCAAGACTTGCTACGTAATGCATATATGCTTTTTATATATATATATAAAACTATTATTATTTTATATTTTTATATATATATATTAATGACAATTCCCTGCCTTGTGGGGATATATAAACAGGGTGGGAGACACAGCTCCCACTGTTTGTCCCCAAACCCAAATGCTCGGCATCCCGCCCAGAGCCAGGCAGAACTTGGAGCATCCTTATCTCCCCAGGGATCCTCATCCACACCACGCTGGCTCTCTCCCCTTCTTTGTAACGGGGCAGGCTTCAGAACGTGAGGATTTTCATAGCTGCTGTGGTCTTGCTGCTGCGGGGACATTTGGGGAGGTCTCCATCCCTTCCATCACGGTGGGCGGAGGATGCCCACGAAGCAGAGATGTCCCCAAATGGCCCACGCAGGGTCCATCTTCAGGAAAAAGCATGAGCTGCTTGCTTGATTCAGGACTGCCTAGGAAGCGGACGGGGTAGGTAGGTAACTGCGCCTTAGGACGTACCCGCAAAGGAAAGGAGCCTATTAAGACACCGGACAATTAATCTGCAGCCCAGTATGAGCAGAGACCACCATTGAGGGGCACACTGGTGTATTAATGGCATTGGCCCCGAGGTTGGTGGTCCTGCTGTCTGACCCCTTCTGAATCGATAAAACACTTCTTCAACCTTTGCTCTTCTAACGCCAGAAGGACGTTATTCTTCATACTTGGAGGCACTTTCTGGCCCCAAAGCGCTTCACAAACAACACAGCTGGGAGCGAAGCGCTATGTGCAGATCCTCCCCTTGCCAGGGGAGGGATCGATACCTCCTCACTTGTCTTACTGTAGTTTTAATGCCTCGTAAGAGGTTCCACAACAGGAATAATTATAAGCCAGTTATGAAAATAGCTGACCTCCCATGGAGCAGAGAGGTCCTACGGGTTCAATTACGTGACAAGAGAAAACAATCAAGAGACACCCTGGGTTCAGCCTTGCTTTTAAAAATGTCTTACCTTTGTTATTCTTACCTAATTGTATCGGCTTAGGTAAGCAACCTTAATTGCGAGCCAGCTGCATCTGTGGTGCACACAGAGGCCCCGGTACCTGCAGCGCCCGTCAACAAAATCAGGTCTGCTGAGCCGGGATCATCCAGAGCATCCTACCTATTCCCAAATGGGGATGAACATCAAAAAGGCTCGTTATGTTTTTGAATGAAAGCTCCGATGATGACGACATTGTTTTAATGCAATGCCACTTTCTTCTTGTTCAACAGAATTTGTACCAGGAAAACTTGGGGAAAAGGTGGGTTTGGGGTTAAGGCTCAGCACCAGGAATCACCAACCACGGGTTATCAGAGATGGGCTTCTCACGTGGTCACCTCCAATCCTCCTCCCTCTCAAGCCTGAAAAGCAGGAGAAATGCTTCTCCAACGAACCACAGAGGGGAAAGAAACAAACTTATTAATGCTGATCTTATTATTTTAATCCTCAGCTGGAAACACAAGGCATTTCTACGGTGCCTCCAGAACTACAGAACGGCACACGAAAACCAGTATCACAACAAAAATAATCCCAGTCTGACCACTAACATGCTCAGAAACCCACTGCATGTACAGTGTCTTCAACAGGGGGATACAGGACAGATCCCAGTTGGTCTCCACCAAGGAACACGGTGGTCTGGGTTCCCACTGCCCATCTCATAGATAGTCCTGGAGTCAAGCACCGTGCCGAAAGCTCTCCTCCAGTGGTGCAACCTGGAGAGAGCACCCATCTTCGAAGGTGCAGGGAAATCAGGGCCTGCCTAGACCCATCCATCACCATAAGGATGCGAAGAACCCAGCCCAATCTATTATGAATTATTTTAAAAGGAAGATATGTGCGCCTCTCATCATCTCCGTGCTGCCATCAGCAGCAGTTAGAGCAAAATTATATAAAAATTATATACTACCAGCAAAGCAATTTGATAAAATAGCTGCATTACAGAAGAGCGTACCCTGAGATTGCTGAAGGCGGCATGTGCAAAAAGGGACAAAACTCGCAGGAAATTTTGAAATCCTTAACCCTTAGGGATCCCAATCTCATTATGTTCTAAAGATTCAAACGCACACAAGCTTAATCTTTTCATCTTCAAAAAAAAAGCCTTGACCATTTTCCGCACCACACTGAGGGTTGAGTCTCCATCAGGCAAAGCACAAAACGAGGGCAGACAAAAAAAAGCAGCAGGGACAAGCGGCTCTCGCTGAACGATGGACACAGCAGGAACCGGGAACCTCTTCTTTTTTACAGAAATCCTGCTGCTCAGCAAAGCCTTTGCTCTGAAACGGGCTCCCACCGACTTCCAAACCCCAGCGGGATTCCCGGCCCTCTCGGAGGCAGGATCTGGATGGTGTGACAGGGGGTTGCTCAGGAGATGGGGCACTGGAATGACCTCCTAACACCCAGCACCAAAACAGCTCGCCGCTGCCCTATTTATAATAATTGTTTCCAAGCAAACGAACGAAAATATTAATTCTCAAATTGCTACGGTTTAAAAAGCTGCACATTAAGTGGGAAAACTACAGAACTGCCTTCCTCTTCCTGACATGCAGCAGCGAGAAGATGAAAGACTGCTTGTTCCTTACAAGGAGCTGCTATCTGTGGTCCAGCAGCTCCCTCTTTATGCCCAGGAGATGTTTTGGGTTCAGTATAATCCCTCAGAACCAATCTCTGCTTGGTTTTCTTGCAGAGACGTCCCATTGAAGTCAGTGATGAAGCCTCTTGGACCAGAAAAGTTGGCGTCTTCATCTTGCCTCTTCAGAGCATCAACGCACGTCTCCGCCACCAGAGATTAGGAGAAAGACTTTCCCAGGGCAGGATAAGCTGTAGCTGCCCACTCCAGGGAATTTTTTTGCATCTTCTTTAAGCCGTCGCCATCAGAGAGGGGATATCAGATCAGCGAGACCTCTGCTCCAAATCCACTCGAGCCATGTATTACAACAGGACCCAGAGGACCCAAGAGCGGAGCGTTATTATGATTGGCACCTCACAAATACGCAAGATTAGATTATCCCTGCCCCAGATGTCAAACCCTGAATACATTAGACTAACTGAATGGAAAAAAAATGACCATCTCCATTTTAGAAGCAGGGGCTCCAGCCGGAGATCTCAGCGTCTTGCCAAAAGCCCTAAGGAGAACCGAGCCGCGCCAGCCCAAACCCTGCAGCAGGACTGAGCTCTGCAAGCAAGCGCTTCGCTTCTCCTCCCCGCACTCCACGTTGGGTCTATGAACCCTTCTGGTGACCAGGGAGCTGAGAAGATGAAAGCACGCGCTCCTCTTTCCTGATTACCATTTAGTTTTCATATAAGTAGCCAACCTCCAGACTTAGACCAGGTAGCGTTTCAGCAGCACCTCCGCATCCTAAGGGTGGTGAGACACTGGAGCAGGTTTGCTGGAGAAGCTGTGGATGCCCCACCATTGGAAGTGTTCAAGGTCAGGTTGGACAAAGCTTTGAGCAACCTGATCTAGTGGAAGATGTCACTGCCCATGTCGGGGGGCGGGCCTAGCTGTTCTTCAAAGGTCTGTTCCAACCCATTCTGTGGTTGTGTGATCACGTTGATAAACCAAAATTAAAAAGTTAAAGCCCAACCCACAAAGACAAGTATGGTTTTACACCATTGCTAAGAAGTAGGACATCTTGCTCGTGCCAGAGAAGAGCATAGCACAGACCCTGCTCCCAGGAAGAAGACAGGCCAGCTCTTGGTTTTGGCCCTGCCCTGGGTTCACCACATCACCGAACGTGCAGTGGGTCTCGGTCTCAGGAAACACGTGGGTGTCAACGGGTCACCGACTTACGCAACGTGGTGCTTTCCAGCTCATGTAGTACAAAATAAAGGCAGGTGACGTGACCACATACAACTTCTGGGGAAACCACAGCTCATTCCAGACAGGGGACTCACCAAAAAAAAAGCCTGCGAGCGTGTGCAGGAAGAAACGAGCATCTCTTCTGAATGAAAAAGCAAGAGAGAAAGGCAGCGCTGGTGGGAGCGGCACACACTGGGGGCTCAGGGCAAAGCAAGGAATCCAGCATCACTGACACCACAGCTCAGCATCCCCAGCAGAAGTCCTGGGGAATTTAGGGAGGAAAAGCATCTTTTGTTCACAAAACTGCATGATTAGACCAATTTTGATACAGATAGATGAAACCCCAGGTAGAAAGGAGATGATGCCTTAACAGCTGCTGAAGCAGAGGGATGATAATCCCCGCGGAGGAGGTATCTCCCCCCTCCTCTTGCACATCAGTCCTGCCAAAACCGGGTCCTCGCGCCCTTCGCTCACCTCGTGCTGCCCACAAACATGGGGAATCACGTTCAAACCACACATGTTGGAACAATACAACATGGGTGAGAGGCAGGAGAAAACCTTTGCCCTGAAATCTCCAGCAGCAGGTAAAACCACAAAAGCCTTTCCGGTGATGGTGGAGAGAAACCCTCGGAGAAGCACCTCTCAGGGGGTCCGTGCAATGCTCGGGGTATTAAACTTAATATCTCTTAAACTTAAACTCTCCAGAATTTGATATTCCCTCTGCTCAACCGCATTCACTTGCAGAGCAGGTCCTGCAACATTTTCCCCGGGTTGAGCAAGATCGCTCAGGGGCCAAGTCTGCTGGCAAAGCGACGGCACGTTGAACGAGGGGCGCAGGCAAGGTGGTCCCCGTGGCCAGCACGTGCGGCTGCAACGCGTCCCCTGCTCCAGGGAGTCTCCAGAGCTTGGAGAAGAAAGGTTCAGGCTGTGTTTTGAGACCTACGTAGGAAAGGACTGGCCATCAGGATGGTTACATAGGAGCAGAGCTGTTCTCAGCCCCACGATCTTGACAGCATTCCTCAGCCAACACGCGCTTCCCAGATCATAAAGAACTCTCCCTAGAAATGCCCTTTGTAATCACACAGTCAAAACAATCACAAATTGAAAGCCATTTTCCCCAAACTGTGTTTCACATTGCAGAGGAGATTGTTACAATCACAGCATCTGCAAGAGCAAAAATAAAAATATACTCAGAGTCGCACAAGGCTCGGATTCCTCAGCAAGGCTGGGAACAAGCAACCGCGAGTGAAAACTGCTTCGGGCGATGAGGAGAAGGAAGATGTACTTACTGCGGCGACAAAGGACTGTGCTTTTAATTAGGTTTTTTTGTTCACCTGGTCTTTTCCACCCTTAGAGGTCTTTTCCAACCTTAGTGATTCTATGATTCTATGTGGGCATAGGGGTGTTGGGATGACGGTTGGACTCGATGACCTTAGAGGTCTTTTCCAACCTTAGTGATTCTGTGATTCTATGACTCTATGAACCGAACATCACCCCAAAACGCCACCGCAAAACACAGGGAAATGCAGAGTGACGGAGCCAGCAGCCAGGACTTCTCAAAGTGCAGCCCAGCAGTTTCGGGAGCCCGGCTGAGATCCTGGCTCTGGTCTGATGGGCCAAAGCTGGAACTAAAGAGCACCTGGGACAAAGTTATCGATGGCCAAGTATTCCCTGGGAACCTCCATCTTCCAGCACCATGGGTACACAGCGAACCTGCACCTAATTCATCCCAGTGACTTGGAAGAAGAGCAAACCTTCGTGCTTCAGGGATGTATTGGCTACTAATTACCAGGGATTAGAAAGGCATTTTCTCTAGAGAGAAGCTATTCCACCATTTCCACTGCTGGTTTCTCGCAGGTTCCTGGCAGCGCTGGACGGTGCTGGACACGGATGAACTCTGGCTCCCCACCATCTGCGTGCCCCCCCCATCGCACACCCCATCCCCTTGCTCGGCGCAGTTATACCGACTACACACAAACTGCATTTAGCACATCCGCAGAAACTTCACTAACCCGACGGGAGCAGGAATGCAGCGTGACCAACCCCACAAAGCAAAGCAAAACCATTTTCTAACGAGTACTGTAATGCTAAAGTCCAAAAATATCATGTTTCTCGGGAGGCTTTGAAACTGAAACCGAAAGTCAGTCGGGAAGCAAAGCCATGCTCAAATTTAGAAGTATTTTTAAGAGCTTTTCTATTTCAAAGTGCTTACTGTCCTATAAAAAAATGGATGAAGTCTTTTTCCAAAATATTTTTAATGGCTCCCGAGGAGTCGCTGTACTATAAAAACTTTACATCTTAACCAAATGTTATGGGCATATATGAATTTCTGTGGCACTCACAAACTGCATAGCTTTGGTTTCCAGGTAAACACAAACCCTCCTATGCCCAGGACAGTGAGAAATCCTACCAAAGGAACCAGAATAAGCTCATAACTGCTTAAAATTAGCTCAGCCGGGGTTTGTTTCCAGCCACATCACAGTACTTTATATACACATGTACATTTGTATTACAAGTTAGTACGATGGGGGTTGTTTTTAGCTGAAGCTGGATCCTGCAAACAGGTCTATGTTGATAGATTTTAGCACTCACACACTGCCCCAATAAAGTTTCCAGCACAGACTAACTTTTAAGGAAGCAAGTGAAGACTTGGAGGACTCCAAGATTCACGCATGAGCTGGCATGAGATATATTTTCATTTAATAGCCGGAAAAGCAGGTATTCTGTCTGACTGCCAAACCCAGCACCCCTCCATCCCGCTTCCTGCAAACAAGAGAAGCCACTTCCGATTTTCATTCCAGATTCAAGCCTGTACCTACAAAAATTAGTATCAAAAGTGATCAGAGTCGTTAAAGGGCTCCTCTCAGCATGGCTGAACCAGCCCAGGCTGTGATCAAGACACAACCTATGCCAGCAGAAGAGTCACTTTTCTGCAAGCGCCGCCACTCCCTGAACAAGATTTACGAACCTGGGAGACGATTCCCACCCCCCCGCGTCATTATTTCAACACCGCAGCTTGTGCCAGCACGGTGTTGGTGAAGAGACGTCATTTCTTTCCCCGTATGTCAAGGAAATAAGAAGAAAGCTTCGAGGTGCGGAGCAGACCCGTGGGCTCAGCACTCCAATGCTGGTGTATCACCCCGGCAAGATGCATCAGCCACCAGAAGCCACCGGTGAGGCAAAGCGTCCTCACCTGGGTGCACCTCACAGAATCATAGAATCACAGAATCACAGAATCACTAAGGTTGGAAAAGACCTCTAAGATCATCGAGTCCAACTGTCAACCCAACCCTCCCATGTCCTCAAGCGCCTCATCTACACGTCGCTGCTGGGGAGGCTTGCAGAGCTGGATGATGACGTAACGATGATACATCATGATGTCACCGCGCACCTCGGCCACATCGCGGCAGCAGGCACGAGGCACGCGAGGCTGCTTGGGCTCAGCAGCGCGGCGGCCACCCCAGCACTTCTCCAGCATCGCCTTCCTGCAGCTCTCGGTGGGCCAGCCAAAAGCAGGGCATGGCCACGCAAGCAGCCGGATCAGAAGTTGGGTCGTTTTTCTCATTCAAAGAAAGAAGGAAAAATAAATGTTGTTTTATCACGACCCTGTATTCAGCAAACAGCGCACAGACCCGCAGTCACTGGCCAGCACTACACACCGCAGCCAATACTGCACGTGTTCACGTGTGGAAAACGGTTACAAGCAAAACCCACCACTTCAAACAAGCTTTTTTTGCCCAAACAGCACCCCTTTAAGAAAGAGAAGCCTTCATTCTCATCTAACTCTTCAAATCTTCTCAGTATTGACCGGGAATCATATTAGAGCTGTGGAAGGAGTGCTGGGGCAGGAGGCGAGGGGAGACCTTCCCATCTCAACTCCTTCCCTCTCCGACTTCTTTCCCAGCACAGGGATGAAGCAGCAGAGAGAGCAGTAAGCTTTGCATGGGAAAAAGCACGGTCTCCAAATTTTGGGCTGTAAAATCACTGTCTAGCATTCATTTTGCTGAGCCAGACCTGGATAAGAAGCCACGCTGCCTTTATAGCATGCAATTAGCAGGCTGTTAAATTTGTCTGTTGGGTGTCAGGATGCCGGGGGACAATAAAGCGCCCCTGGACTGCACTTACCGAGGGCAAAGGGATTCGCGAGTCGGATGGATAAGCAGGGCAGAGCGGAGGTGCAGTGAAATCCATGGCTGGTTATCGACAGATGCAACATCAAGTGGAAGAGACTGAGCTGAGAGACGAAGGAAACAGATGCAACATCAAGTGGAAGAGACTGAGCTGAGAGACGAAGGAAGATTTAAAAGCTAATGAATAATACCAAGAAATGGAGGCTTTGCTCTCTCAACCCTTGACTTTTTGTCCTGTGATTAGGAGAATTATGCCATTATTTAGACACATCATCTGCTCCAGTAGAAATCTGCAAGCAAAACTTTTTCAGGGATTTCCGTGGAGTCCTTCTGTAGGTCTGTCTGCAATAAATTTTACTGCATCAGGTGCCCCAGCAAACCCCGGGGCTATGGACAGCCTGAGAAGGACTTAGATCTGAGCTTACAGAGATTAAACTCAATCCCAGGGTCTCCAGGCTCTCTTCCAGGGTCTCAACTCCAGGAGCAAGAGAACTGCATGTGCAGCATCAAAACGTGGTAAAGGGGTACCCCAGATTCACAGTGGCTACAGCAAAATTGTCACCCAGCCTCTGCAATCAACACACTTTATGGAAAAAAAAAATCTTAGACCCTGATTCTACCCTATTTTTTCTGCAGAGCACTTTCAAATAAATACTTCAGTTTAGAAGCAAAGTAATTTTTTCTTGTCTGCAAGAAAAGTCATTCAGACCAAGAACTGAAGCTACCTCCTTCCTTACCTGTGCACCTTTATGACAGCCTAGGTATAAATTAGATGGATGAGAAAGGTGGATAAGGTGGTTTCCATACTTGGTAATCAAAGTGCAATTATACTGGGAGTAGAATGGCATCCAAATTCTTCCAAAAAAAAGAGAAATCAGAGTCAGTCACTTACACTGAAACTCCACCGCAAAGACTATCCAGCATTGGAAAGGTAACCAGCCGTGCTTATCAGAAGTCTGCTCACAGCTCCTGTTTGCAACCCACGGAGCTCATCATATATTCCCTGCAGCAGAGGTTCGGCAGGCGTAGGGCTGCAGCGAGGTGGCAACCACCAGAAGAACCAAGCACTGCATAACCATCAAGGGCTCCTTGTGAGCTGGGGCTCCTCTTAGGTTCAACAAGGCCAAGTGCCGGGTCCTGCCCTTGGGCCACAACAACCCCAGGCACCGCTCCAGGCTTGGGGAAGAGCGGCTGGAAAGTGCCCAGAGGAGAAGGACCTGGGGGGCTGGTCGACAGCGGCTGAACACGAGCCGGCAGCGTGCCCAGGTGGCCAAGAAGGCCAACGGCATCCTGGCCTGTATCAGCACTGGTGTGGCCAGCAGGAGCAGGGAGGGGATCGTGCCCCTGTACTGGGCACTGGGGAGGCCGCACCTCGAATCCTGGGTTCAGTTTTGGGCCCCTCACGACAAGAAGGACATGGAGGGGCTGGAGCGTGTCCAGAGAAGGGCAACGGAGCTGGGGAAGGGCCTGGAGCACAAGTCTGATGGGGAGCGGCTGAGGGAACTGGGGGTGTTCAGCCTGGAGAAGAGGAGGCTGAGGGGAGACCTCATCGCGCTCTGCAACTGCCTGAAGGGAGGTTGGAGCGAGGGGGGGTCGGTCTCTTCTCCCAAGTAACAGCGATAGGACGAGAGGAAACGGCCTCAAGTTGTGCCAGGGGAGGTTTAGGTTGGACATGAGGAGAAATTTCTTTCCTGCAAGAGTGGTCAGGCCTTGGCACAGGCTGCCCAGGGCAGTGGTGGAGTCCCCATCCCTGGAGGGATTTAAAAGACGTGGAGATGAGGCGCTTGGGGACATGGTTTAGTGGGCATGGGGGGGTTGGGTTGACGGTTGGACTCAATGATCTTGGAGGTCTTTTCCAACCTTAGTGATTTTATGATTCTATGATTCTATGATTCACTCAGCTGAGGGATCTCCACAGCAGTTCCTCGCCCCAGGTTCCCTGTACCAACCCTGGAGAGGAACAAGCCCCTCCGGGGACCGGCTTTCAGATGTCCACCTGCTTGTATAGGCGAAACAGGCCATTGCTCTTGCAACCTTAAACCGCTCACCTCTGGTCACATTTGGACTAGATGATCGTTGTAGGTCCCTTCCAACTGAAATATTCTATTCTATTCTCATTCTAATTCTAATTCTAGTTCTAATTCTAATTCTAGTTCTAATTCTAATTCTAGTTCTAATTCTAATTCTAGTTCTAATTCTAATTCTAGTTCTAATTCTAATTCTATTCTATTCTCCCCACCAACAACCGGCATCATGACCACTAGCCTAACTGTAGATGTACACCTTCAGAGACACGACTCCCATCTTCCTGATTAATGCCCAGTTGGAAAGACAGCATGTTCTGGATACTTTACTGCTGGATATTTCACACGGCTGCTAAGACGTCGACTGCTAACCTTACAGAACACACGGCTGCCACGGGCAGACTCCTGAGCCCACGCCAAGTCCCAAAAAGAACAGCTGGGGCAGAGTCTTGCATAGGCTCAGGATCTCCATTTGATACAGAAGGGTGCACAGGAGGGAGAGGCGGTGGAAAGAGACGGTCATACTTGATTCAGAGGGGACACATGGGTGAGGGAGGGTGAGAGGCTTAATTCTTCAGGAATGGCATTCATTACCCAGGAATTAAACACGCAGCAACACTGCTTCTAAGAAAGAAGGTACAAGTTCAAGCAAACGTACTTGTGTATACTTATATCCTTTGCTTACGTAAGAGTCTGTAAGCTTATATGCTAATTATGTGGCCTTTTCAGATATTTTCCGAATTACCATTGTAGCTTTGGAGTTGTTATGCTTGAGCAAGCTGAGGATCAGCCATCAGTCTGTCACTGAAAAACACACCGGAGCCTGTTCTTGGTTAGTGAATCTGTCATGACCGTGACCACAGAAGTGAGACTTTCCCTGTACGGCACATCCTGCCGCGATTTTAAAGAAGATACTGCGAAATAATGATGAAAACATATAGTTTTGCAGTCGTAGTGCACCAACCAGCACGGCAGCCCAAGACAGTGCAGCTACTGGCCTCTGCCCTCTGCCCATCAGGCTTCCCCCTGGGGTGGGACGTTTGACCGACAGGTTTCCAGCGCTGCTGATGTGCTGACACGGTGCTTTCAGACCCTAAAAATGTAATATACAGGTAACGTCAGCTTAGGAAGACGCAAGGGTCGGTGTTGGCCAAGCTGTAAGCCCCGTGGCTAGCCCCAGGCCAGTTGCCTTTCTTGCTGCTGTTGTAGGAGGCATTTCTCTCCACCTAGGAATGGAGGAAGCTAATAATTGCTGCAGAAATAACTAAGCCTTAATGCAGAGAGAGCGCAAACAAACGTTGGCCAATTCTTAACAGAGGTTCAGTTTTATCCCCACTCATCTCCAAGGCGAGGAACGCCCTCTAAGGTCACCACAACCTGGGGGAAGAGGAGGTGGGGAATGTCTGTGTGACAGCAAAGTTTCTCCCATTTGCAATTCTGAATTTTCTCCAGCACGAGGAAGTTGTCAGAAATGTGCTCAATAAGCAAAAAAAAACCAAAACAAAACAAAACAAAAAAACCCAGCAAAATGTAAACTCAGCTTTCTGGAAACTTTCAAGCAAGCAAGAAGAGCACCTTGGTGCCACGTGAGTAGAGGACAACCCCCGTGAATATGGGGCTTCACCAGACTCGCCAGCACGGCACAGGTGAGAAGAAGAAGGGGCTGCAGGACTTGCTGCATGTCAGTTGGATGCTCCACGCCACCGTTATGCTGCTGCTGAACCTTCATCTGCTCAAAGGTCCTCACCCTTCCCCCAGTGCCACTGAGCCTCCTTCCCTCCCCAGCTGACGGTGGCCCTAAAAATAGCCTGAAGAACTTGCAGAACCCCAACCGAACACAACCCGTTGCATCACTTGGATATACGGATTCGTTAAGCAACCCTCTTCCGTAATCAAGGCCCCATCATGACCGTGCGGGTCCCTTGCAGGCAAGCCTTGGCCGCATTGACATGCGCAGCAGAAAGTCCACCCTACTACAGGGCTATTTTCAGCAGCGCTCAGTAATTGTTAAATTGCTACTTACTTTGTGCCAAAAAAATTCGGCACCCAGCAGCTGGCTTTAGCCAATGTTTGATTAAATGCAGTTATGTGTCCTTACATAATAACTTCAGGACTGCTCCACCGGCAAGGCGTATAATCAATTATATCGCTGTTCAGTACATCCTGAAATATTAGAAGCTCGTGTCCTAATTAAATAGTTTATTCAGGCAAAAACTAAAATTACAGTGGATAATTACGTAACAAATTAAACATTTTTACACTGTAATCAATACCCCTAAATGCTAAGGTAACTAGTGATGCTGGGGCACGATAGAGTAAATGCCGAATACATTACCACCCGCTGGAGCTAGGGCTTTACAATAAATAATGAAGTTAATTTTTAATAAGAGGTTCATAGAATCATAGAATCACTAAGGTTGGAAAAGACCTCTAAGATCATCGAGTCCAACCGTCAACCCAACCCCCCCATGCCCACTAAACCATGTCCCCAAGCGCCTCATCTCCACGTCTTTTAAATCCCTCCAGGGATGGGGACTCCACCACTGCCCTGGGCAGCCTGTGCCAAGGCCTGACCACTCTTGCAGGAAAGAATTTTTTCCTCATGTCCAACCTAAACCTCCCCTGGCACAACTTGAGGCCGTTTCCTCTCGTCCTATCGCTGTTACTTGGGAGAAGAGACCGACCCCCCCTCGCTCCAACCTCCCTTCAGGCAGTTGCAGAGCGCGATGAGGTCTCCCCTCAGCCTCCTCTTCTCCAGGCTGAACACCCCCAGTTCCCTCAGCCGCTCCCCATCAGACTTGTGCTCCAGGCCCTTCCCCAGCTCCGTTGCCCTTCTCTGGACACGCTCCAGCCCCTCCATGTCCTTCTTGTCGTGAGGGGCCCAAAACTGAACCCAGGATTCGAGGTGCGGCCTCCCCAGTGCCCAGTACAGGGGCACGATCCCCTCCCTGCTCCTGCTGGCCACACCAGTGCTGATACAGGCCAGGATGCCGTTGGCCTTCTTGGCCACCTGGGCACGCTGCCGGCTCGTGTTCAGCCGCTGTCGACCAGCCCCCCCAGGTCCTTCTCCTCTGGGCACTTTCCAGCCGCTCTGCCCCAAGCCTGGAGCGGTGCCTGGGGTAAAAACCACAGCAGGTGATGATCCCAGGAAGGTGGCACCTTCCTTCCGTAAATTAAGTTGCAGAGAACATCCCTCTTAGTAACTTTTGATTGCTCCGATTGCCACATTTTGTTTGGGAAGTGCAGCGATCTCCTTAGTGGGGGAACCTCACATCCCAAACACTTTGCAATTGTGTATAACAATGAGTTATATACAATAACATATCAATATATAGATTCATGTATATAACTCATTATATATAAACATATAAACTAATGAATCAATAATATATAAATATATAAACACATGTATCAATAATATATAAACAAACTCATGTATCAATAATATACAAAGATATAAACTCATGTACGTAACTCATTGTTATATACAATTATAAAGTGCTACATACAATATATACAATGTGTGCACAGAGGGGCCCCGTAAACATACGCCTCTTATTTAAAAATAGTATTAAAAAGGGGGGGAAAAAAAAGGAGGGGAAAAAAGAAATCAAGCCTTTGAAGCCAACCCTCTCATTTTGGGGCAGAAATACCAAAAAGCATCGCTGGGCACCCAGCTGACACTTTTTATAGAGAAGATGGGAACAGCAGGGTTCCCACCCCCATCCATCCACATTTACAGGTCTCTATTTTTGGTGTACCTCATGCACACACCTTTTATCCACATTTTTTCACCCATCCTTCTATCCCTTCAATCCCCTCAATTTTTTTTATGACCCATTTCCTTCACTTGCTTTCTCAAAGTAGAACCTGCAAGCGCCGCTTCATTTCAGCGCGTTTCCTTTATTTTACTTTCAATTTTACTTTGTTCTCCCCCCTCCCTTTCTCATCTTTTCCACTATGGTTTCCATTACCTTTATAAAGCCTTCTGACATAGAATTATTTTATTTTTGGGAGCGCAGAGAAGGTCTTGCTTAACTTGACCCAAGTTCATTGAACATCCTCTGCACGGAGCGGCTGTTGCCAGTTTGGGGGGTTGTGGCGAGATGATCGTTGTTCATTCCTTCCAAGTGAAAATATTCTTTTCTAACCAGAAGCGCTTTCTTTCTGGCATCTACTTAGGACTTGGGAGAATAAAGGGAAAAAATGGGGTTTTGAGGGGTCTGCTTAGGATTTGGGGGGAATACGGGTGTTTTTTCTAAAGGATGGTGGGTTTGGCTTCCATTTTCATGTGATTGTTGCTTTTAAAGATATGAATCATCTACAATGACTCTGGCTACATTCCTCTCTGCAAACTTAATATGCTGGAGTATCAAACAGATCACATCAGGTTTATTTAGGCTTAATATTACTGTTTGACCGCAGAACTGTGGTCCCTCCTTTGGGAGGCCCGTGGGTCTTGCCCACTGTTGACCAGCCACACGCTTGGAGTTGGCCAACGGAAACATCCCAAGGATGCGAATTCAACACACAGCGCCGGCGTGAAGGGCAAAACCCACAGACTAGGCAGGCCAATGCCACCTTCTGGTCCTGACTTCGGTGACAAATTTTTTACATCCCACTAAGTACTTCTTGGTTTTATTATTATTGGGGGGTTTTATTATTATTGAGGCCAGTACAGGGGAGTTTGACGGTGGGAGATGAGCCCAGAGGGGCTGACACTGCAAAATGAAGTTTCCTTACAAATTGTCATGTAGAATTACTAATTATTTTTTTTTTTTAAAGTCAGTGGATTTCAGGACCTAACCCAACACCACGACAAAAAGTTGCTTTTGAAGCAGACCTAAACCCAAGATTCAGATCTCACATGCGAACATGGATGAATGGACGAAGATGGAAGAAAGCAGATGCTAAATTCCAGTACGGTCCTAGGCCCTTTGTCAGGGAGAAACACAGCAGTAGAGGCTACAGCTGATTTTAACTTAACCTGGGTCTTGTCCCAATTAGTAACCGTTATTTCGGAGCTTTGGTAAGCATCTAAGCACATCTCAGAGGAACCAGAAAGGCATTCCTGCCTTGGAGCTACCAGGGGTCCTGCTACATAATAAACTAAAAATTACAGAAATAAAAGGTAATTATTAACTTCTCTGGTGATTACCTTAGTATCTGTTACAATCCTTTAAAATACATTTTGAGCATTCGCTCCTGCTTATATGGAAATTAAACCCCTCGCTGATTCATCGTTAGCCAGTTCTCAGAGGGGCTTGAGGTTTCAAGCAATAAACAGCCTTTTTCTAAAATCCTGTTTTTTCTCTGAATATAGACTCTGCAAGATTTCCATTCTTACCTGGGTATTTTTTTTGAAATTAGATATCATATATTAAAACCCCAACAATGCAAGTCAGGTTTTGGTTTTTTTTTTCCAAATCCCACCCATCCGAAGCAATAGCCTTAACTATTGAGATTGCCCAATAAAATCCACCATCCAGACAGCAATTTTTAGTTTAACCACCAACAGACACATAAATTTAGATTAATTTAGATAAATTAGTAGCATAGCAAAAATTAAAACTACTGATACCAGTTAAGGAGGAACGCCCTACACCAAACCTATTTGGAGGAAAGCGTGCAGAGCTCTGCGCAAAGACGTAGTTATTAGATAAATTTTAATTCCTCAATCGTAGCTGAAGAGCTCATCTCCCTCCCTCCCTCCTTAATCCAAGCGTGTTGTCAACACGGCTAAAGCAAGAGAAATCTGCAAAGCGTAATTACACCTTGGGACCGTTAACATGACATTCTCTAATCAGTACTCCCCTGAGCATCTGCTGATCTAATAACTGGCACTAGAAAATACAGCGTGCTTATCTGCGCGGCCATTAACTCACTGACTGAACACAGCGGCAGGAGAGGGAAAGGAGAAGTGCGGCGAGCAAAGGAGAGAGTCGATCCAACTTTCCGGATAGCTGCGGCTGCGTGATGGTCTCTCAGCTATGTTGGGTCATTCAGACACTGGCAGATGAGTGGGAAAGCATTTTAAATCTGGAGGGGAGCAGATCGGAGTGCCTGCCATTGTAAGGTGTCCTGTAAAAAGGGAAAAAAATGAAGGAAAAGGACAGAAAAAAGGAACAAAAAGGGAAAAAAAGGAAGCAGAGGGAAAAAAAAAAAGAAAAGGAAAAAAAAGGAAAAAAATCCCTACCTGATGGGAATTTCAGGAATACCATTTTTCCATCACTCACTCAAAATGACTTTTTCATTTAATTTGACAGTGGAAAACACTCCCTCACCCAACGGCCTGGGTAACCTTTACAACACGAAGCCTCCTTTGGTCTTGCCCATCTCTTTAAGGCAGGGACAGAGCTACCGTTTAGGATCATGATCATTTTTAATTCCCATTCTCTGGATTTCATCTTGGCACTGGGATTATACTACTGAATACTTTTTGAAGAACTCTCCATCATGACTTGGACACCATGTTTAAGCGTTCGACTGTGGCTCTCTTGGACACTATGAGAAGGAGGAGGAGATCTTCCTGCCGGGGCCAGGTCTGGACCCACACAGAGACTCGCTCTTGTCCGAGCGTTGCTGAACGCGTTCCTTGTGGAGCAGAGCCTCATCCAACTCGCACAGGCAGAAGGCACCACTCCCATGAACTACACCAACCCAACGCCTTTAACGTCTCAATAATTAGCTAGTGGGTGTTAAGGTTAAAAGGCTGCCTTAATTGAGTTGAAGAGGGATGGGCTAAATCCTGACGAAATTTGGCAGAGAGCAAAGCCTTGTGAAATCGCAGGACAAGTTCACCATTCCTCAAAGCAGAGCAAAGCTCACGTGTTGTAGGAGTGCCTTGCTTCCTTCAAAACACAAATAGGAAGACTGCCCATGCTACCTCTTAAAAAAGCACACTAAGTAAAATGATTAGAGTAAAAATAGCGTACTCTGACACGACAAAAATACGTCCGATTTCTCACCACCTTCTTGCACCCAAACAGGACAAGATTTTGCCCAGAGTGCATTTCGCTAAACCGCCACATGCCGAGTGCCTGCTCTGCCGCACACCGGGAAGAAGACAGCTCAAAGACGATGGCCAGAGGAGAGCTGCACGTACCCCATTTACAACTCATACTATAAAATAAACAGCATTTTATAGAAGCAGCTATTTAAAAATCTTTTTTTGCCTCAAGCCTTGGAATATGCAAAAAATTCCCCTTCCACGTTGTCAACCAAATACAGTCCGTGACTTTGAGGAAGGTCTTGCTGCGAAGAAAAACCAGGCAACATCCCATTTCATCCCAGCTGCATCCCCCCCATCCCAGCTGCATCCCCCCCGCCCCGGGTCCCTCTACCTCTGGTGAGTGGTGGGAGAAGGTGGCAACCACCATCAGATGCAACCATCAAGGTCCAACACAGCAGATTCCAGAGTTAAACGTCAAAGCCCCAACTGAAGCCCACGGGGGTTTCACCAGCCACTTCTCCAGGCACCGATGTTCAGCACTTCTGGAAATCCCCATGGATTTCCATCTTCCATGGATCCCCACGTCTTCCATGGAGGAAAACTTGCACCTACTCAGCCACAGTAACTGATAAATCATAGAATTATTAAGGTTGGAAAAGACCTCTAAGATCATCGAGTCCAACCGTCATTGTAACCCCCCCATGCTCACTAAACCATGTCCCCAAGCGCCTCATCTACACGTCTTTTAAATCCCTCCAGGGATGGGGACTCCACCACTGCCCTGGGCAGCCTGTGCCAAGGCCTCACCACTCTTGCAGGAAAGAATTTTTTCCTAATGTCCAACCTAAACCTCCCTTGGCGCAACTTGAGACCATTTGATAAGGAAAGGTCACTCATTCAGAAAAAATGCACAAAGAGCATTTGTTAATGGAAATTGCCGTAGATAGCTGGGTGGAAACAAAGTTGGGTTCAACTGACTATGGCAGTTTCCCTCTATTGCCATAAACCAAGCTCTTTAGGGCAATATAAGATTTCTTCTATACTCCCAACAGACCACAACCCTTCCCAAGAACTTCAGCAGCACCTTAGCAGGAGAAAAAAATTAAGCAGAACTGCACCCATTTTCTGTGCCAAATGCTCATGCTCAGCAGGCAGGAAAAGATACAGTGAATTTGAGAAATTCCTTCGCTAAACACCAAAAATCCCCTGGCATTCCCCTGGCCGTGGGAAATATCCTGAAGCGACGCAAAAGGCTCAGCATCGCAGATATGCCGGCCGTACTTCTGATGTGGCGGGGAGAGAAATCACCCACGCTAGGCAAGAGCAGTAAGAGGATTTCATGCGACGGGAGTACAATGTGCAAGAGGTTTATGGTTTGTTTGGGTTTTATCATTTCGTTTTAATAAATTGAGCTTGGTTTCTTTCTAAATTGAATACATACGCTCTCCCCGTCCTGAAATCACGGTTAGTGAGGGGCTGGGTGCAGGAATCTTGTGTTTAGCCCAACTTCAGCAGCTGCTGGCTGCTCACTTATAGCGGAGACCTGGGAAACCCACCTGCAGAGTGGGGCTTGCTGCAGAACCAGAGCAAAATAATGCAAAAAATAGCATATTTCAAACTAACCGATTTTGAAGCCTCTTCTCAGAAGGCTGGGAAAGCAGCCGGCTTTCCTGGGAGGCTGCTCCAGGTCTGCACCAGCTGGATCCTGCAGTCAGGGGTTTTAATGATGGGCAATCGCCCGACAAGGACAAAGTACTTTTGTTTCAAGGGCTCACTCTGCTGCTTTGCAGAGCATAACCCTCTTAAGCAGATATCACGGAGCAATGCTTAAACGAAGAGAATCAGCCAAGTCACTTCTAACCTGCTACATTCACCTTCTCATCTCCCTGGATGTAGCTCCAAAAATGAGTATATTGCCATACTTTGCATTTTCATAGACTTGGTGACCATATCGAAGTGTTTTAGGAGGGTTCAACTTCACAGCACATCTATCTGGTAGACTTTACTTTCAGAAAGAATACTGAAACATAATTTTAAAAAGAGACTCTCTTACCAACAGCTGCTGAGAAATACAGGGAAGAATCCAAAGGACACTTTCCTAATCAACAACCTCCATTTTAAAAGCAGAATTTAGTTTTCAGGTTAATGACAGATGACCCGACAATCCTCAACCCCTGCCTTTCCTTCTCCAACATTAAAAGAGAACAAAGCAAATAAGAAATTACTGCAGACTGGTGGGGTTTTTTCATGTAAGGGGCTTTATTTCTTCTCCAGAAATTCCCTGAGCAGAGAAGATTCCTCCTTCCCAAGCTGTTCAATACAGAAATCTCAAACTCGAGAGTGCTGGTGACACCTCTGTGCAGATAAATCTTCCTAACAACCCAACCTTTGCAGATTCCAGAGGGAACTGGAAGATAAATCCTTCTCCTGAGAAGCCTGGAGGTTGCTCCGCCTGTGCCAGGGCTGCAGGGAGGACTCGGCTTCCCAGAACCGGGAAAAGGTACTAAAACACAACCTCAAAGGGCACATCTCCAAACAAGTTGATGGGGCTGTTGTAAAGCACTCTGCAGACTGAAAAAAGACCATGCTAGCATGAAACTCCAAGCAAGACGTCTTCTGGCTCATGCCCATTCACCACAAAACAAAGGACAACTTAAAATTGGGATGGAGAGACCAGAGGGGGGATGTGGGAGAGGAAATAAAAGTAGCTCCCGGTGGAAAACAGCCTATCTCACATACATTGGCCTGGGGGAGTATGAATGAAGCAGAAATCCCATACTCTGATTCAAATAAATCTCTGCTCTTCTGATAGAATATGGACTTTCAGAGCAGAAAGCACAGGAAGAGAATTTAGGCCCCTTGACCAAGATCAAGTATTGTCAGTGGTAAAGCAAATTTCTGACCCTACGTTACTGCAATCTAATCTCTAACTAACATCTGACTCCCCATACAATGCACACAGCAATATCCTGCTTTTAAATGCCCGTCTGCTAGGAACAAGAATTGCCAACATCGAGCATGATATAAACACTCAAAGAATGAAAATGAATCATAGCAGGAAGGAAAAACTTACCAGTTTAATGTAGTATTAATTACTGTTTCTTGTGACCAAGAAGGAACTTCAGCAAGAAGCAGAACTGCTCTTGTTTGGCAGGAATGCCACAGAAGCTCCATCAGATATAGCCCCGAGGAGGAGCAGGCTGGGGTTACATGCCCAATTGAGTAATTTCCAAGTACCACCTGCATCTCCTGAGCCCGAGACACAAAGATGCTCAGCTTCCCAACCTCCAAAGGGCTACACAGGAAGATATTAATGCTCTGGATCTTCGGAAACAAATTGAAAGCATCCTTTCTTAGTCACCCATACGAGAAGCCAAGACTCCAGCCTCAATTCTACCCTTAGAATCATAGAATAGTTTGGGTGGGAAGGGACCTTTAAAGCCCATCTAGTCCAACCCCTGCCGTGGGCAGGGACACCTTCAACTAGATCAGGTTGCTCAGAGCCCCGTCCAACCTGACCTGGAATGTTCCCAGGGATGGGGCATCCACCACCTCTCTGGGCAACCTCTGCCAGGGTTTCACCGCCCTCAGTGGAAACAATTTCTTCCTTCTATCTAGTCTGAATCTCCCCTCTTTTAGTTTAAAACCATTCCCCCTTGTCCTGTCGCAACAGGCCCTGCTAACAAGTCTGTCCCCACCTTTCTGATAAGCCCCTTTAAGTACTGAAAGGCCGCAATAAGGTCTCCCCGGAGTCTTCTCTTCTCCAGGCTGAACAACCCCAACACTCTCAGCCTTTCTCCATAGGAGAGGTGTTCAGCCCTCTGATCATTTCTGTGGCCCTAAAATGTCACCCCTTCTACCCCCACAAGGAGAAAAGTCTTTATCGCCATTTGCAATGTGCTTTGGAGCTCCATGGTGAAATGCAAGCTCAAGGCATGAACATCTCTGAGCAACCTGATCTGGTTGAAGATGTCCCTGCCCATGCGGGTTGGACTAGATGGGCTTTAAAGGTCCCTTCCAACCCGAACCATTCTGTGGTTCTATCTTGGGTTATTAATCCACTGTTTATATTAAGACCTGCCACTATTGACTCTATTTCACTACTCTACGCATAAATGCATGTACGCAGAGCAAATATTACACCAGCAAGCACAGCACGTGCAAGGATGGGCTCCTCCTTTCGCCGGGCTCTCCGGTGCCCTCATTCCAGTGGCAGCGGGTGGAGGTTACATGGGGTAAATGCACGGTGCACTCGCCAAGTTTTACTTCAGTTTTGTGCAGCGTAGCTTGCCGAGCTGATGAGACAGGGGATCCCAAAGATGGAAACCAAGAGCCTCACATGACTTCTTAATAAAGACACTTCCTCAGATATGTGCTTTGTAAAACCAAAACAACAACAAAAAAAAGAGATTGCTCAATGTAACAGTTGCTTTAATTTTCAAGCTTTTTGAGTTACTGAACTTGCAAGCACGGCTACAGGAAACATGTTTTATAAAGTTACATGAAGAGACACCATTCAGATGCCGGCACTGCTGAGGGATGCTGGGTGCGGAGCACTCCTGGTACCTGGCAGGATGCTCTGCTCGTCCAGGCTGCCCGGGCCAACGCTGCCATTTGCTGCACATGGAAGTGCTGCATCCCAACTGTGCTTACAGTACAGCAGACTGGCTTGGAAGGGACGCTGTCCATTTGAAATCTAATTAAAAACTTGCATTTTAAGTAGCTTCGGTGATAGCGGCAAACAGCCCCCCCACTGCATGACCAGCTTTTTCCAAATACTATTCTCTTCATGCAAATGTGGAAATGGCTTGCATTTTCTTGACTTATTCCCTTCTTGATTCAAGCAGTGCACCGCATTTCCATCCGGACAGATTTGCCAAAGCAATGCATTTGAGGAACATAAGGATTTTATAGATCTTCAGGGTTTTGTTTGTTTTCCTTAAAGATCTGCCCCTAGAGCCAGCTCCAAACCCTGACCCAAACCCCTGTATACGTCTAAACACCACTTTCCGTTTTTGAAGGAAAAGCTTACACCATTTTGCAGCTGCATCCCACTCCCTGGGGAGGGAAAGCAGCCCGGCAAGGGTGCTGGGGCAGCCTTTTAGCAATACATTTATCCAACACATGATTTCTCTTTTTTTTTTCGTGCTTTACCGCAGCAAAACTGATCTGCTTCTTCGTTATATAATTTCTACTTACGTTCTCCTTTAGGCTTTCTCCTTGAAGCAGGCTGCAGAGAGCTCAGGAGCAGGAGCTCTGCAACAAAGGCATCTGCCATAGGAAGCTTGCAAAAGTTCAGGAGCACCCACAGGGAAATACTCCCTAAAAATACATTAATTTGCAGAGAAAAATAAGACAGGGCTTTGTTTCGTACCACCTCTCCTCTGCATCACCTCCAAGTTACATGGAAACACCACGAGCCGTTTTGTTTCACATGCATGCAAACAACCGACGTGATAAAAACACCGCAGGCTGAAGTGCAGAGAGTCCCCTCCGCTAAGCTAAAACTAAAGCTAAGCTTAGCTAAAGCTAAACCGACAGCGTTTTGCACCCGCTTTGCCTGGTGCCAGGCAGCAGGACCAGACCCGCATCCTCTGCGAGCACAAGCGCTGCAGGCACGGATGCAACCTGCCTCGCCGGCTGCTAATCCTTAGGTTTAATAAAACAAACAGCAGCAAAAGAGGCAAGGCATTGGAAAAAAAAAAAAGATGGAGAGGTTTGTAATTACATCCTAAGAATGAAGAAATGGGATGGGGCCGCATCACAAACCATACCCTTGTTTCAAGAAACCATGGGAAAATTACGCACCGGGTGCATCTCCTGCCCTAAATACAGCGGGTGTGTTAAAAAAAATCAGAGTGGTGATCAAGTATATCTAAATGGGGACAAAGGGCAAGCGCATACTACAGAAATGGGTGTAAATCGATCAAGGAAAAATTAACGTCTCTTGTAAAGAGCTGGAGCGCGAGCGCATGTAGGCAAATGCATGGAGGAAAGGGGGAAACCAGGAGGGGGTCAGGGGAGTCCAGCTCCCTCGTGGAGGGAACGTGAGGCTAAACTAATTAAAATGCACAGCCCGTGGAGAGTTTCAGGAGGAAAGTACTGTAGAATTAAGTCCAAAATGATGCTATTAAATCACAGATATTAATAGTGGAAGAGGTCCACAAGTATCTGGTCTGTTAAAATGGAGGGCAAGAGATGCTCAAGCCATTTCACGAAGCATTGCAGAGAAGGAACCGCATTAAAATCCTTTACCAATGCTACTCAGGCACTCCTTAAAACTGTTTCTACAACATAAAAATAGGCAAGTGCCCAAGAAAATACAGCAAAATGGCTGGGCTGCTCCACATAACGTTTCCGAAAAGTAGGACATCCTTTGAAAGACGCAGGATCCCACCGAGGTAAGAAAGGGCTGTGAGCTATAGGTAACCCAGTGTCATTTTTGTTGAATTCTCCCCCAAAATTCTTCACTGCTCCAGAGAAAATAACTTCTTGCTTTGTCCAATGAATTAGGAATCATTGTTAATAAATTCAACGGTGCCCAAAACTGCAAGAAATGCAAGGAGAAGACCCAACCTTTTAAAGAAAACATCAGCTGGGAAATAAAAAGGGGGAAAAAACCTACCTGGTTATTAATGCCTGGAATTTGGTAGAAGATAAAAAATATTCTCCAGCACAAACTGGAAAAATTGATGGCTGGTTTATGTAAAAAAACTTGTGCACATAACAAACACATCCTCTGTGCAACTGTAAAGACAGCATTGCAAAAACATTTCTGCAGCAACATGCTGAAGCTGCCAGCAACACTTTGTTTGAAAAGGGAAGATGAAACTGAATGTGGAGAAGGAAAAAAAAAAAAAAAAACCAAAAAAAAACCAAACCCTGGTATTTATTAAACCATTAAGAAAGAGGAAAAAAATTGCCAGTTCACAATGATTTGTAAATGTGCACAGGGCTAAATTTCTGGACCGCAAAACAGATGTGCATGCAATTCCTGCAGCTGCACAAACAATACAGGCAAATAAGACAGCTCCAGCACTTCAGTGTGAAGTTCACACTGGTGCAAGGATACGGCTTATTTTATACCCATGCCATCACACTATGATATAAGTAACAGTTTTATTTTCCCCTCCATAATTAAAGCCTGTGAAAACAAAGCGATGAAAAGGCTCAGCTGTGGCACGGCACTCGCGAGCTGCTGCAGCGCAGGGAAGGCTGGGGCTGGAGATGCTGCCTTTAGAAGATGGTAGTTCTGTGACACCTGGGTAATCACAGCTGAAATCACAGTAATGGAATTAATATTTAAAATGTTTGGCCTTGGGGGCTCTTTTCATAAGAAATAGAGGCTATTCCTCCCCTTGCTCTAGAGGACGGTGTTGAAGACACCAGGGAAGGACTCGACAGCTGCCCCAGCAAAGGGCGATGCACCCCGGGCGCTCAAACTGGAAGGTGACACCCATCCTCTGATGGAGAGCGTGGCAATACGAGCAAGCACGTGCGAAAAGATCTCTTATGGGCATCTAATGTGTTTTATGAAGTCACATACCTATTACAAACAGGAGGAGGGAAATACCGAACTATTATGTTTGAGAAATGCTGCACAACAAAAAACAAGTATCAAAGGGCAAACCAAACATTTAATTGACGAGTCTTACCACCCTGTCCTTGTGTCAAAGCAATCAGTCCTTTCCTTCAGTAAATTACTCTTAGAAACAACAAAGAATTAGGCTGTTATGTATACTTTCCATTTTTATTCTTCTCTTTAAAACCACAGCTTTGAAATGAGAACATGTCAGAGGTGGACACCCCACACCCTGGAAAGGAAAGTTCATTGCAACCACCTGTAACGCTCGTGAGCAAGACAAATGGCTTTCACCAGGTCTCCTGTTGAGGAGGATGCCAGTCTTACACATTAGAACATATATTCAGTTAGCTGTCATAAAATATTTATTAGTCTGCTGATGAGTTAATTAAAAATTTTAATAAGATTTCAGTACTTACTGAAATTATTTACCCCATGTATAGTCACGGTGTCAACAATAGATTGGTAAGTGGTATATGGGGTGATTTTATTTTTTTAATGACTTATCTACTTGTCTGTAAATGCTCTAATCATTGTTAACAGCTGTAAAATTTATCTGTCCTTCATATTTAACATGCAAAATAGTTGCTAAATTGCTTCTACCCTGTCATTCATCCATTATTACTCCATCATTTTCCAAGACCACTGCAGCATCCCAAACCCAGACCTAGTGTACAAGTAGACGACTGATGAAATACTTCGCTATCAACACTCACATTAATAATGGCAGGGTGGAAAAGGTCTAGAGTTTAACTGCAGACCTTCTCAGGAAACAACAAGCAAACAACATCTAATTGTAATGAAGTATTTTCATCTGCTGGAGAAATAAGGATGTGATGGGATTACCATTGTGTTGTGCAGCGATGCCATTCTTCATGGTACATTCATAAATAATATGCCTACACAAAATGGAAAAGCTTCCTCCCCGTTTTTACATCAGTCAGGAGACTGCTGTGCAGCTGCATTCTCCATCTAAAGATAGATGGAGTCCGGAGAAATACAGAGCAAAGGGAGCTCATTTGTGACATTATACTATTATATTTAAGAAAAAAACGCTGCAGCTGTATCTGTATATCATCACTCCGACATGTGCTTGGGTCTCTAATTACTTACTTTCATGAATTAAAGACACAGGAGAGAGGGATTAAAGATGAGACTGCAGAATGCGAGGAGACAACAAATGTAAGAAATTTGGAGGAGTCTCCCATTCAAGCGAGATCAGAGTCAGCACCATTCGGCGGCTCCGCTTCCCTCTCTTCTGCGGGGATCAAAGCAGGGGGAAATATGAATGCTCTGAAGTTACAAAGACGTATGAAAACCCTAATGAGCATTTTACACTGCAGATGTGTGAGCAGAGCTTCACTCGGCGCCGTGCGAGGCAGAAGCTGCGACACAACCAACTTTAAATGCCCTCAAATTTCTAAATAGCTTAAAATTGGCTGCCAGTGAGAAACGCGCAGTAAAGCCGTATGCTCACTTACGGTGCAGTAGAGGAAGGGATTTCTACTAGAAATTAATGTCATTAAACTCAACTGCTGACCACTTACATGACCACTAGTAATATCTTGCCCTGCTCCCTAAGGAGTTTCTCCATGCCTTGACAATAGTCATTCATGGACCTGCACCATATTTCCTATAAATTTTAGCAAATTCCTATTTTCGTTGTTCATCAACTGCCAAGAGCTGCATGTCTGCTCTACAAACACTGTGTATTTGAATGCTAAACATGCTGTAGAATCACAGGGAAATTGAGGTTGAGCCTCAGAATGTCTGGTACAACCCGCTCTGGGATCTGTCCTCGTGGTGAAGAAGTTTTTCCCTGTATCCACCTGAACTGCCCCTTGCTCCAGCTCTGTTGAGCAGAATTCCCTGTTTACAACTCTCGTATAATACACTATCAGTAACACCGCTGGGTTTTGTTTTAACGTTTGTCAAGATCTGGGATGACCTTTCCTTGCACAAGAACATCCATTTCCTTTGTGGATCTTTCATTTGAGTAATTATGGGGTTTGAATTGCCCATTCAGATTTTTACTGAGTGTTTGTTGAAGTTTTTTTTTGTTAAACCTTCCACTTCAAGTATGAAGTTTTACTTATTTTCCATCTCTGGACTATTTACTATTATAGTTGCCATAAATTTAAGGCTGCTTAAATCAGAATATTATTCCAATCTCTTAATAAAAGATTTTCCCTTCCTTTGCTACACATTCAGAGATACACAGAAACTGCTCAGCTGTATAAATCCAATGCTAAAAGACATACCATCCATCTGATGTTCCGTTACTTTGTTATTAAAATTTGCTAATTAGTTTGCCTTTCCCTCTTCACACTTGGGCTTAAGACAGTAGAGAATTTCCCTACAGATAAAATTGGTCTCTTCTTAACAACCCATTCACGCTTCTAAAAGGAATATGCTTTCTCCCAGGTGACATTTTGATATGAACTGTAACAAGCAACGGGGCAATTTTCCTTTGATTTTGAATTTCATTTTAACTTCGCCAAATATATTTTAATATACATTCCACAGTTCATCTGTAGCTGGGATTCGTGACAGCTCCATTAAACAAATGTATGCCTTTCATTGTATAAAGAAACTCCGGGATAACAAGGTAGAAGAAGCAGGGGTGGGCAGGGAAAGCACATTAAAGCTAAGGCTTTATTAACCTCACGAGACTTCTCTGAAATCTGCAAGGGGAATCTAAGGTCTTTACGAAAATAAAAGAAAAAAGCATCTATGAGGAGTCTGCTATATATTCCTACATATGTTTTGCTACATGCTCCTACCGCCTCATCCTCTTTGCAACATCTAGCACTCTCCTAATCCCTAACTCGCAACTCCAAGAGGTACGTGAACCCAAGGAGGAGAGCAAGTGTTGTAAATACGTGGGAAAAAAACAGATTTTATGGGAAAACATCATAGAATCATAGAATCATAGAATCATTAAGGTTGGAAAAGACCTCTAAGGTCATCGAGTCCAACCATCAACCCAACACCCCCCATGCCCACTAAACCATGTCCCCAAGCGCCTCATCTCCACGTCTTTTAAATCCCTCCAGGGATGGGGACTCCACCACTGCCCTGGGCAGCCTGTGCCAAGGCCTGACCACTCTTTCAGTAAAGAATTTTTTCCTTCATCACTTACCTTTCCACCTCAGAGGCAAAAGTTCCTTGGGTATTAGCCACCCTAATGCTACAGACCCAGGCCGAGCCTTTCTGCAGCCTCTCCATCCCACTCCAGCGGGGCATCGGACAATGCAGATAATTTCCCTGCAGATGTTGAATTTCACCCCGAGTTGATAATTCGTACCAGAAACGTACTCTGAAGTTTTAAGCATCATTTGAGGTGCTTTGAGATGCTGGCACGTCAGGGAAGACAGGGATAGGAATGCTGATCAAGAGACCGGAATGCTGATCAAGGATGAGCAAAATTAAGATTCACAGTCCAAATCATCAAGATTTCACGGGTGTTGTGCTCCTAAAACTTGCTTGTAATGAACATTATTTACCAGTATTTCTGGTTCTTGGAAAGTACTATTGTAGGTGACGCCACTGTTTCCAGCTCACAAGACTGCCTCAATAGTAAATAATAATTTAAACCAGTATTTGGGTAAAACTGCCAGGAAATACTTTAAATTTCGGTCCTTTCCTGATGGCAGCAGGCATGTGCATGTGTGTTTTAAAGCGTATACCTTCATCTTCAAACCACAGGAACTAGGTATCGCTAGTTTTCTTTCTGAGAAGCAAACAGAGCGACGTACTTAGCCACGTACGGCGCTGGCAAAAGGTATTCACCTACACCTCAGCACGGAAATAAAAAAAACACCAGAAAATTCTTCTCGCTTTTTGTCAGCCAAGCGATGGCTTTGGGGTTTCGTGTTTATCTCTTGAAGGTTTACTAGAAACAGATCTTACCACTCTCCTGAGTTATTGACAAGTGGTTACACAACTCCCATCAGCTCTAAAAAATGTTTTTAGTGATAACTGGAAGATAAAAAAAGACCTCTCTGACTAAAAGCACAAATAGTCCTTACTAAGGGTTTAACTCATCTAAAATTTTCCTCTTTCAAAGACAAGATGAAAAGCAGGGAAACAAGTAAAAAGGCAGTTCTAAGCAGGTTTATTTGCTATATTTAGGAGATAAAAGGATCTCCTTTTCAGATATCACGCTGTGCCACGTTTTCCCCAGAAGCTGCTGTGAAGAGCAGCTCTGCCCAAGGCGACGAGGGGGAGAGATGACCATGAGCATCCAGGAGCAGAACCTGCCTCTTGCAGGGTTGAACTCACTCACCATCCCCGGCTCTACTCCCAGCTGGCTTCACCCCATCTAAGAGGCTTCAGACAGAAGATAAAACCTCATGGGAGGAGGAAGAAAACCCTCCAGAATTGGTAGCCACCACTGCATGAACACAGCCAGGGTGGTGATGCCCATGAAGATGTGTCACTGCCCAGGAAGACGAATGCTCACCCACGTTTTTATTACTTTATAATTTTTTCCTTAAATGCTTCCACGCTGAGCAAACAGAACTGTGCTTCGTACAAAGGGCTCAATGTCCAAACAGAAATCAGTCACACAGTGTCCCTCAGGGGTCCATATTGGAACTGGTACTGTACAGTATCTTCATCGAAGACCTAGATGGTGGGATTGAGCACACCCTCAGCAAGTTTGCTGATGACACCAAGCTGAGTGGTGCAGTTGATTCACTAGAAGGAAGAGACGCCGTCCAGAGAAACCTTGATGAGCTCAAGAAGTGGCCACATGTGAACCCCATGAAGTTCAACAAGACCAAGTGCAAGGTCCTGCACCTGGGTCGGGGCAACCCCCAGTATCAGCACAGACTGGGAGGATGGAGGGATGGAGAGCNTTCTCCACTGCAGCCTCAAATAGCTTATGAAATTTCCTACCACGCAGCTACGCTCCTCTAAGCCTGAAAGGAGGTTGTAGCCACGTGGGTGTCAGTCTCTTCTGCCAAGTAACAAGCCATGGGACAAGAGGAAACGGCCTCAAGTTGCACCAGGGGAGGTTTAGGTTGGACATTAGGAACAATTTCTTCACCAAAAGGGTTGTCAAGCCTTGGCACAGGCTGCCCAGGGCAGTGGTGGAGTCCCCATCCCTGGAGGGATTTAAAAGACGTGGAGATGAGGCGCTTGGGGACATGGTTTAGTGGTGGACTTGGCAGTGCTGGATTAATGGTTGGATTGATGATCTTAAAGGTCTTTTCCAACCTAAACGATTCTATGATTCTATGATCTTTGAAGGTCCCTTCTGACCTAAACCATTCTGTGATTCTATGACTCGAATCCTGCCAACCTGCATCTTCTACAAACAAAACGAAAGGCAAAATTTCTCATATGTCTCTGGCTTACGGGGGCAGCGACCACAGCCGTGCCTTGCAGGGAGAATCAGCAATCGCTGGTGTCTCACCTCCAGCGTGCTGACAGCCAAGGGGAGGCTGACACCAAAGAGGTGCCCTTGAGAAGGTCAGAGCAGCAGCTAACACAAACTGACAAAGAGGTACCAAAATAGCTGAAACAATGGAAGAAAGTAAATAGGTACCGATTTATAACCTTACGTGCACAGGAAGTGCTTGTACAGCAAATACTACATTAGGCAAAGAACACCAAATCATTAAGTCCTGAAAACTGATGGACTCACTTGAGTGTGGTTTTCAATTAAACGATACATCATTTTTGTGGCCCAAGAAGTAGAAATTCCTCGAGGGCAGCAGAGAACCCAGCAGACTAAAAACATACTATGTTTTAAAAACATTAACGTATCCAGCATCATTTACTGTCCTGTTGGATGCTGATTACAACCTGCTCAGCCAAGACACAAACACATTTCCACCTCATCTCCTCAGCACAGCAAGAACTACCTACTAAAGGTGATGATAAATTGATCACTGCAGAAGTGGCTGCGGCAGATGAAGATGTTCCCGTTCCTGGGTTGCCTGTGGACCCCACACTCACAGCTGAAGAGTTCAGGTGAGCATTTCTCACGTGCTTCAGCACAAGAAGCTTGGGCTGAAAAACTACTGGAGAGGGCTCAGCCCAACCTGGAGGGCTTGGCAGCGCTGTGATGAGGAGGGCTCACATGAACCGCGCTGTTGGATGACCTCATGGAAGCCACCAGCTTTGCCATGTAGGTAGTGGCCGATGGTGAAGGGACAATGCCATCTCCGAACTTGGCAGGGTTTGTGCGGCTGGTGCCTGGTCATGGTCAAAGAATTAGGTTGGATTTACGTAGAAATGTGAAAGCCTAAGAAAAAAGTGCATTTGCTTAAAATTTCTGGGAGTAGTAAGGCAAATGGATGAAGTGGTTTGTTCCAAAAGATAAGCAAAACCACAATCTGGATATTAAAACAAAGTAGTCAAAACAGATCTAAACAAAGCTCCTGGGGAAGCAACGTTTAATGGAAGATGACCAAATCATAGAATCATAGAATCACTAAGGTTGGAAAAGACCTCTAAGGTCATCGAGTCCAACCATCAACCCAACCCCCCCATGCCCACTAAACCATGTCCCCAAGTGCCTCATCTCCACGTCTTTTAAATCCCTCCAGGGATGGGGACTCCACCACTGCCCCGGGCAGCCCGTGCCAAGGCCTGACCACTCTTGCAGGAAAGAATTAAGAAATCCTTACCTAAACATTTTAATTTTTTGAAAGAGCTAAGCACCAGAAGTTTTACTTAATGGAAGAGGTATGTGTCTCAAATACTTTCTGTATAAACAAAGCACCCAATCTGACTGTCCAACTATAGGATCTACGTGTGAAAACAAGAGCATCTAATGGTATTTTTAGAAAAAAGGAACAGAAAGAGTTCTCAGATGTGAAACTACAACCAGCTCCCATACCAAAACAGTTCCTCCTTAATTTCTCACAGAACAGCCAAAGTCACTAGCAGACATCTGAAATCCCATCAACTGTTTGCTTCTCAACATATGCTTGAAACTTTTCTCTTTAGCATCGCACAGGTGCCTTTAACATATAAACCTCCAACAGGAAGAGGTATTTCAACATTACGCAAACAATGACTGCAGCAGAATCAAATACCAAATAAAAACAAAATGGGTGGAAACTCAGTTAAAACTCAAACACCTTCAACAGGGTGAATGCTTTTAATATAAGTTAAATAATTTTTTGCTAGTGACAGCTGGCTATAACATCGTCACGACAAAAATGAAAAGAAATGTGTTGGGGGCCTCCACGTGCTCAATCTAACTTTTCGTCTAAAAAAACCAAAACAACCCCCAAAAAACCAAAAAGACTCAACACTTCAGCATTTGTATTTGGCAACCTGAAGAAAGAAACCCGTCTCCTGTTATTGTGGCTGCAGGCTGGCCAGCAGAAGTACAAGAAGCTCGATCTAAAGATGCAATATTGCTGGTGGGTGTCCTCTGCAAAGCGGCAGAAGCTTCAGACCTCTCCCTGCACGTGGTCCTCAGCGGTTGTCCTGTCTGTTCTCTACTGGGCAACCTAGAGAGCCTTTTCCAGTGGGCATGGAGGAGTTCCTGGTTTGTTTCTGCTCTTTGCTTTTTAAAAGCCAGGCTTCAGGAGTGCCCCAATGGCTTTAATTCGTACGTGGTGAGACAAGCCTGGGATTTCTTCTTTGTAAGTCCCCAAAAGTGCTGCATGCATCTTTGTCTTGATCAGCAGGACTCCATTTCAAATACATGGCTGGAACAACATCCCTCTCTAAAACTAACAAAAGAGGCAGAAGAACAGATGATTTAGAAGTATGGTGACTGCCAAGCCCTTCATCTGTGTCCTTCCTACCCCGCCAGCAGCCCCCGGGAAAAGGGAACGGCAAGGCAGAGGTTACGACTTCAAGGAAACTCACCTACGGTAAATACCTCTCACGAGATACCATTTATAAAGTGTTGCAACACTTGAAAACACTGTTAACAGCAGGAAATCTATTTAAAGTGGAAGGAATATGATCATTAAGGAATAAAGAGGGAGTTTTGGCTCAGCAAAGACCTAGGGCTAGGGTGGGGGAGGGAGCGTCTCGGCGATTGCATTTACATTTTTTCATCTCAAAGCCCCATCGCAGGATAAAGGGGATGGGAACTCAATCACAGCAGCCGGATTTCATGCCAAGCCAAAAAGTCCATTTGCTAGAGGAAAGAATGAAATTTAATATGACAGATGGGGGGGAAAAAAAAATAAGGAAAGGCTGGGAGGTGCCGGGTGGGATGAAGGCAGGGCTCCCCCCGGCTCCCCCCATGCAACTGCAGGGGCTAGCCCGTCAGTCCCCTAAATTAGGGGAAATCCAGAGCAGCCGACGAGGCACCTCACCCTTAAAATTAATCTAGAACTCACTCTTCCTCCCCACAATGATATCCAATTTCACAATTAAGAATTTAACCCTTTACTTGCCTGGGCTGCATCTCTCAAGCTGCCTGATGTTGAGAGATGTCTCAGGTAAAGCCTGGCCACAGCCAGGCGTGTGATTTGTACCGATTGCTTTGGAGAGGGGGGGAAGAAGGAGAAAATTCAGAAGATAAAGCTGCACACAGCCCATGCTCCGGCCCGAGGCCATCGGTCTGCAAGCTCCCAGCCTGGGCAGGTATTAATCAGCACCTGGAAAGCAGGAGGTCGGCAGCGGGGAGAGCCCACCACCACCCCGCGAGGTCACCACTTCAAAAACTGAATCTGGTCAGATACCAGAGAGAAAAAGAAACACATCTGAAGAGTAGAGGAGCTAAGATTTTTTGTTTGTGTGTGAGACGACTTACCCGCTGCCAATCAAAAAGTAGCTGTTCTGACCAGAGGGAAAGGTGATCTTTTTGCAGTAAAAAATCCTGATTCCAACTGTGCATTTATCGGGCAAAGCACGGTTTAAAAATTAACTGAGCAGCACTTCCAACACTGGATTGGGGCTCTTCTGGTTTCTTACCACTCACGGGCAGCCCCCAGCTCCTCTCCACCCTGGTGACTCCAAGCTAACAGGTCGGGACAGCACACAGCAATACAGAAGTGATATTATTTCCAAATTTTACAACCATGCCTAATTACCGCCATCATTTGTGCTACAAATGGAAGACACCGAGGCAGAGAGCAAAAAGCCTTGCCCAAAAATGCAGGGCAAACGCTAGACAGCCAGACGGAGCAGGGCAAGGGGGGACGGCTCCCAGCTACCACTAGCCCCGTGCCCCGTCTTGGGCATCCGATTATCCGCCCTCTGGCCACCAAACCGATCGGGGAGGACATCTGGAACGGGGCACTGACATCTCCGATGCACCGCAGTCCCTGCTGCAGCAATCATCCCACCACAGCTTGGGGAAGCAGCCAACTCAAGGACAGAAACCAGGTGGCCAAAGCAGCCTACAGACGACATATATCACCAGTATCTTACTGGGGCCAGTATTTACACTGCACTGCAGGGGAGCATAGGAACGAGTCACGCTCAATCCAGAAGGAAATATCCCATTTTCCATTGCACTCCAGCCAAAATCAGTTCCGACACAGAAGTTTCTTGCAACACCAGCTATCTCAGACAGGAAATGGTGATACAAGCAATACAAAATTTCATCAGACAAAAGCAGCTATAGTGATATATGTAATTTTTGCCTTAAGGCATGTCAGCTAGAAGCTGGTTTTCCAGGGGAATTAGCAGGGGTACAGGTCCTCCCCTCTCCTGTGTGCTTGTGGTCCACAGCAGGAAGCACTCCCAGTCTTGATGGAGAGGGGCTGCAAATCCCACAGCCGTACAGTAGCTGCAGCCAACCCATCATCCAACTGCTACTTGTTTTACCATTTTGTTCATTTCTAAATATATTGTACTGTCTTTCCGAGTTACCACTCCATTCTAACAATTTTCCTTTAAGATATTGCCGGTTGTGGGCAAACCACAGACGTGGTCAAGTTGTTACATGCATCATCTAGTAAGAGCTACAAGGATGCTGAGCACACACTTCTTGCTCTGGAAGTTGTAGTAGCCTTTGCTGTAAAACATTTTGATTTCCCAGGTTTGTTACTTTTAAAATTCTCTAGTTATGGACTCAATTCACCTGATCAACACCGCAAGCCAGCCTACAGCATAACAACAACTTACCAAAACCACATATTATTCTTTAGCACAAATCCTTTGCATACCATTCTGCCACCACAGCAATTAGCTATTCAATTTTGCAAAACATGTTGAGAAAGCGCAGTTGATTCAGGCAATAATTTCATCTTTATGAGCTTTTAAACCAACTCTCGTAGCTACGAATGCAATGCAGACTGACTGCACGTCTCACGTACAGAAAACAACCCAAAGGATGCCAAGGACAGAGAAAAACAGTGACTTTTGCTTTCAGCAGTCTCAATAATTAATTCCGCATGAGGAGGTGCTCCAGCAAAAACCACCTCCATGACAGGTTTAAACATTTTCCGCCAGAGGAAAGAAGAAAGAGAGACCTGCAACCTTACCTCTATCTTCCCGAGGTGAAAGATGGTTCATGGGAAAAACTGAACTCTTCAGTTAATTAAACAGCAAAACAACAGAATCCTAGAGCCTCAGCAAACGCAGGCATCGACCTTCCATGGGCAGTCTTCACATGAACTCTTCTGATAGGGGACCAGCATCAATTACTGAGTCCTGCGGAGGAAAAGACAGTTCGTCTGTATTATCTTTCATTTATCTTTCTGAATTATTATTCACACGATGCAATTTTCAGTGTTTTAAGTAGAAAAACAGCAAAGTTGAGGTCAACTACTAATTCACAGCAGCATCATTAATAGCTTGCTGACCTTCTCAATACTATCAGTTGCAAGCTATCTTTTTTATTTCATTGGAAAAGAACTCCTCAAAGTTCCTTATGCTTTAAGCTACTTGGGGAAATAAAGTAAATGAAAGCTTAATACTCCAACCAATACTTTTTTTAAAATTCTCCCCTCCCTTTTTGCCAACGCCACTCCTAAGAAATAAAGATTACCCTCTAGATAAACACAGCACAGATCTAGTAGCAAATCTGCCATAGTGAGACAGCATCTACGCAACACAGGAGATAAAAACTAGCACCAGAAAATTACAGTTGGTGTTTACAGCCAACAGGCTGCAGACCACCGCTGAACTCATAAAAACTCAAAGATAATGAGATCCCTCCCTGCCTCTCAAAGGCACGGATAGTAAATTGCTGTTGTTACTAAGCATTAAGCTAGAACCGGATCAAGGGGATTTCTCCGGTTCCTCCTCTTCCGCAGACTTTCTATATCGCCTTCAATAAGCCAGGTAGCCTCTGAACCTGGGATGAGCATAATTCTCTCACGAAGCACGTACGCCATAAGAAGATACCAAGACTGCAATACGTCCATTTTCTTCAGCTATCCCCTCTTCCATAAGTCATACCAGTCTGAACCTTGTTCCTCTCAAGCCAAGTGCTAGTATGTCAACTAATCTGCTTGCAAAGACCTTGATTGGTTGAAAAATTTAAGTTCATAAAATAGGGCATCATATTGTGATGCGCTGCCTGAATTCTAATGAAAAAGTAAGTAATTTAAAAAAAAACAAAACAACCATGGAAACACTGAGATGAGCTTCATAACCTTTCTTCCAAGCCACTCCACACGTTGCAGTTTCTACAGCCAAGCTTGCTACCTGCCCCATCAAATGCTCCGAGACAGAAGTCCCAATATTGCTTTTGAACTTTTATTTTTAGTAGCTATAGGATGCAATTCATCTTAATCAACCTTAGACACCTAAGAGCTGGTTGGAAATTGGAGCTGGTCATTCCAAATCTCTCTACAGTCAATGAACAGGTCCACGAATCTCCCCTTGGAGATGCTGGATGGAGATGTCTGCAGGTCCTCAGCAGTCCAACCGGCCCCAAAGGCTGGCTGCTGCTCCAGCGGATCAGGTTTGGTCCCCAAGGAACCACCAGGTTAGAAGTCCATGCTAAATTACTTCCAGGATGTGTCTATTTTCTTTCTCTCTCTTTCTCACAGAATTACTAGGATTACTGGGTTAAATTTATACTCTAAATCCAAGCATCTGAGGTTAGATGAGGGGAGTACCAGCATTAGTTCAAAACCTGCTCGTCCCCATCACCGCTCCTGCTATTACAAAAGAAATTACTTACATGGACACGGTCATCAGAATACTGTCTTAATAATGCACCCGTCTTTAGCAACACAAGAGTCTTGTAAGTCACTCGTTGCAACTTATTCATAAAAAATCAAGCAGGCAAAAGGTGAGAGGAAAACTCACACGGCAGCATCATCTCCAAGGCACTGGCAAAGAACAACTCTGGAAGCTTACGGATCTGCATCCGAACAGAGGGGTATGACTAGGGTGCATCCCGACAGCAGATGGGATGCCTGCCTTGTTAAGCATCCATTTTTATACACATGTGCACATAAATGAACACAAAAGATGCACAAACTGCCGTATTGCTCAGGCTTCCAGTCTGAAAGTTGCATTTTACCAGTAGGAGACAGTCTTTGAATTTCTAAATAATATATGTCCCAGCTGCGTTCACTACCTCTACAATAAATAGACCAAATGATGCTAAGGAAGGAACATTAAAAACAGAAAAACATAAATAATAATGGAAACTTTAAGAATATGTTTCCAGATTCCCAGGGCGAGGTGTGTGTCGGGGGCAGGGGGTGTTAAGCTCCCCAAACCGAAAAGGGAACATGTTCCTGTTTTAAAAAAATAAAATAACTCTTCTCAACCTGGCTCTCATGAAAAGGAAAGCAACAATCAGAATAAAAAATATATGTAACAAAGAGAAGAAAAACTAAACTAAATATTAAAATACATCAGAAATGTAGTGCTACGAAACAGCAAGAGAAGAAAAATGCAATGAGAGGAACCACAACACTCACAGCTTTGAGCGTATCAGGTTATAAAAATTACCTAGGACCAGCGAATTCCAGCAATGGCCGAGGACCGTTACTGCACAGAAACAGAGCAACCACCAGCAATATTATAGGAACAGCAGAAGAATGCAACAAATATTTCTGTTCATTAATTAAGAAAGAAACCAGATGGTATAGTCATGCCACAGGAAACATTTTCTATTCCAAACAGCGATGCAGGCAGATGTGAAACAACAGCTAACAGAGCTGGCCGTTTTTAAGTCAGGAGATCTTCAGCTGCACCCCAGGGGCTTTAAAAAAGCTGGACAAGAAACCCTCTGGACTTGCTTCTCCCAAGTGTGAACTTGGGAGGTTTGAGAGCATTGAAGGACATGCTGTTGTGTCAATATTTTAAACACGTGAGCAGGATGACCAGGCTAATAACAAGCTATCGGGTCCAGCTTACATCCCAGGAAGACAAGGGAAATGCTGGTGTAAAACCTAATTAGGAATTATAGGAAGTAAATAACTGATGTCTATCGACACACAGGTCTTAAATCAATTGTATGTATTTTTATTAAGACTACAAGGCTGCAAACTGTAACAGCTCTGATGCAGCGTACTTGGAGTTCGGTAAATCATTTCACTTTGTAAAGTATGATTTCTCAAGTAACTGGAATTGCATTACATAACATGGAATATATTAAACAGATTAATAACTCGCCAAGCAAAAAGTCATAAAATATAACTAGATCATCATTAATCACGTGCTCGTACTGAAATCCCAGAAGGAGCAGTTCTTGCTCATCCTCCTGCAAGCCATGAGCAAAAGCCACTGCAAATCAGACTCACACCGACTCCGAGAGCTGCACATAGCAAAGGACACGAGATCTGGATCTTTTACCAATGGGACTGCAACCAAAGACCTTGCACATCTCTATCACCAAACACAAACTTGGAGCAGAGACCCTTCCCAATCCAGATGAGATGTAACAGAGGGACACACCAGCAGCCTGCTCAGTGCCGGACCAAGGGGGCAAGAAATGAAAGTAGCAGGTGGCAAGTCCAAAACCAAACAAGAGGCAGTGGTTTCTTCATGTACAACCCAGCTAAGCGGTTAAGCTCCTTGCTGCAGGATGTTGTGCACACTAAACGTCTGCGCAAGCTCAAGGGAAGACTGGCCATGTCACAGAGCAGACACCCATGATGGTTACTAATAAGATGGACATCATCTCTGGCTGGGAAAGTCCTGGAGATGTTGAATGATCAGAGGCTGGAGAGCTGGGAAAGTGTAGAATCATAGAATCACTAAGGTTGGAAAAGACCTCTAAGGTCATCGAGTCCACCCATCAACCCAACCCCCCCAGGCCCACTAAACCATGTCCCCAAGCGCCTCATCTACACGTCTTTTAAATCCCTCCAGGGATGGGGACTCCACCACTGCCCTGGGCAGCCTGTGCCAAGGCCTGACCACTCTTGCAGGAAAGAATTTTTTCCTGATATCCAATCTAAACCTCCCCTGGCACAATTTGAGGCCCTTTCCTCTCATCCTATCACTTGTTAGCTGGGAGAAGAGACCAACCCCCACCTCGCTACCTCCTTCCAGGTAGTTGTAGAGAGTGTTGTACACGATCTGCCCAGTCCTCACCTCCTTATGGAGGCACCGCTTTTAGAAACAGGGTGCAGATCCATCAATGCTATTCTTATATTCTCACCTAAGAGTAGAGGAAAATGTACTTTGGAAAAGGTCTCAGTGATGGTGGACCGCCAACCACACATGGCTCCCCAGTGCAGCTCCCTTTGCCAGCAGCGCTGCGTCATCCACGTGCATGAAAAACTCCTGGACGTGGGGGCTCAACCCACTCTTTCAAATACAACTGAACTCAGGAAGGTCCCACAGCCTCTCGTGGAGGTGATCGTATCAGATACTATTAACAACCTCTCCTGTTCCAGAGATGGTGAAACCACGGCTTTTGAACCACATGCAGCTTACAGGCACCCCCAGAGTCACTCCCAGACTGCAGCAAACTTGCAGAAGCAGCAGTGGGGCGATGCTGTTCCAGGGCCATCGGATGATCTGAGCCCATATGAGCAGAAGAAAGCAGGTTTGAAAGGCAAACAGGAACACATGCCTCATTTAGAGAGCACCAAAGATCTCCCAGACATAATTCCCTGGCAGGACTGCTCCATCCCCTCAAGCTCTCCCATGTCCCACACGCTTTCTTGTCCTCAACTACATGAAGATTTTGCTAGGCTTTCCCAGGTCATTACTATGCAACCTGTCTGCACTACCCGTAGTCCCTAAATCACAGTAAGAAGCTAAAAGAGCTGCATAATAGAATCATAAAATCATAGATTCATAGAGTATTTTGGGTTGGAACGGACTTTTAAAGATCATCTAGTCCAACTCCCCACGGGCAGGGACATCTTCAACCAGATCAGGTTGCTCAGAGCCCCGTCCAACCTGACCTGGAATGTTCCCAGGGATGGGGCATCCACCACCTCTCTGGGCAACCTCTGCCAGGGTTTCACCACCCTCAGTGGAAACAATTTCTTCCTTCTATCTAGTCTGAATCTCCCCTCTTTTAGTTTAAAACCATTCTCCCTTGTCCTGTCGCAACAGGCCCTGCTAAAAAGTTTGTCGCTATCTTTCTTATAAGCCCCCTTCAAGAGAATCTTGGCTTTTCTTTCCAAAACATAATACCTTGAGGCAATAATAAAAGACACTTTACAAGTGCTATTATGCATAAGCTTTCTGTTTAAGATCTAGAGAGATCTGGAGGACAGATAAAAAATAAGTATCCATAGATTATATACATCAACAGCCCAGGATATTTTTGCCTTTCATCAGAAAGCCTTTTAATTAGTAGGAATATGCACTTAGAGATTTCCAACATAAAAACCCCCAAGCCCTTTCACTAAAGCTTGCATTGACTGGTGACCTTTGCTCTTCTGTTTTCTTCCCAAATCCTGTATTCCGCATTTTTTGCTCAAACTATTGACAACTTTCACTGAAGGGTTTGAAGTGATTTGCTTTAGGTGTATCCACGTTTTTCCCCCCAACAAAGCATCAAAGTTGGGTTGTTCCCTGCAACCCATAAAGCAGAACGAAGAAATATCCCATACAAGTCGATGGATTGGACCCTGGTTTTAAACAGTTGAAGCTGAGGGCAAGAAGTGGGTTATCCACGATCTCGTTAAGCATATCCTCTGAAGCTGCTTTGAGCAAGGTTGAGACCAGATGACCTCCTGACACCTCTTCCACCTAAACTATCCCACACTAACTATAGCAGATTCAGTGTATCAAAAGTTCTCCTTATCCCATGAAAATGTATCCAAACAGAACAGGAGAGCCTGGACTGTTGCTGAACCCATCAGCTTTGAAATCTGCTTTGAAATTCTACTAGTCAGTTGAAAAATTAGTGGAGAGTATACGGAAGCTAAGGCGCAAGGTCAACTACTAATATATTTTTGAGTAAAAGTTATCCACTGAACCATTTCAGACGTTCCAGCGACCAGAAGAAACAACTTACTGTCATCCTTCATCCCAGCTAGATCTCACCCAAAACCTTTCATCTTTAGCTTACTACAACATTTCCCAGCCCCTTGAAGTCATGTGCTCTCTACTGCATCTTCAGCCATGGACCTACAGGGCATAAACGCTTTGCAGCTGAGCTCTCACACAGCCCGTGATGGACCGAGCCACCACAGCACCTTTGAAGCCGTCATCATTTAGCATGTGAAACATGCATCTTTCAATACCTCCCTTGTTATATTTTACTTAAGGCTCTAAACACTTTATCAGTTTAATATTAAAATGCATGAACAAGGGTCCGTGGAGCCAGGACCAGAAACAGCATTACTCTCTTCACTTGATGAGCGGGCTCCAGACCTACAACATGAAGATAAACATGAACGTAGCTCTGGGTTTGTCCAACCTTGGCCCACGCTGTGACCGTAGGATTCTCTCCTGTCTTTCCACTGCAAAAGTTTGTTCCAGTTAGCCTAGGTAATCAAAGCTAATAAACTATACCCAACTATAAAAAGCGAGTGGAAAGGAGTTAGGAGGGTTTTAATGTTTATTGTATGTGGACAAAATCCATAATTTATTTACTTTTTTTCCATTGCTGTGCTATATATAAAAAGGGCACGCAACAAAGTAATATTAAAAAAGAACAGCTTTGTTACAAGGGGTTGCAGGGAGCCTCCCGCAAGGACATTCCTTTTCTGCCTGCTTACAAGTAACGTGCAGCACCAAATATTTTTTTGCAACTCCTCCAAACTCCAAGGCTGTTGGGCCAGTGTAAATGCTGCATTTTTAAAAGGGATATTTAATCTCCCTGGAGTAAGAACTTTCAGGCAACAGTTTCAAGGCGATGCCAATTCTCACTACATTTCCCCCCCGTGAAAGTACTCTTTCAGGTTCCCTTTAAATTTGATTTTGCTTAAGAACTTATACGCATTTTTGGGCAGCTGGAAAGCCTGTTTTCCCCCTTATCTATTTTTTCATGTACTGCTGCCTGATTTATACCCAATACCAAATAAGTGTTGCAGGAGACAGAGAGAAAAGCCATTTTGCAAGAGGGCTGAATCTGTTTGCCAGTTAACTGTTGCAAATTAAAAGGTCAGAAAAACAATCACTGTATTTGGAAAGAATAATTTTACACAACTAAGACCTCAACAACAACAAAAAAAAATTAACTTTGTTCCAGTAAAGCGAGTTGTCTTATCTACCCATGAGGAAGTTTAATAAACAGCTTTCTGTACTTCTAACGTTTTGAACACGTGCCAGGTTTTGCAGGGATCTCACTCATCCTAGATGAAACTGCGGGGCTTTAACTGAAAAGCAGAAAGTGTAAAATACATTTTAAAATAAATCTGAAGGAGAAATTGATTGCATTTGTTCGTTTAGGCAATCAATAACAACAAGCAACACTAATACTAAAGTTTCATCTGCAGATTGCTCCTACTGCTACAGATCAAGAGCGATGAATTAACCTGCCGGTTCCCAAAGCCCAAGGAACTCCTGCAAGACAGAGGAGGCACATCACGGAGCCCAAGTTAGGAGCCATGCCAGACTTCTGCAGGTCTCCGCAACAATCTCATTTGTCCACAAATGCTCAACCTGCCACAGGTCTCCTACACCATCACTGGCTTTTCTTCACTCATCCGCCTCATCGCAACACAAAGCCCAGAGTTCCCAATTTGGATATTTATGCAAATTGCTGTAATTTTGAACCAGCTCAAGATTTCCCAAGTGCTGTGAAGCCGTAATAGCACTTTGCCGGCAGAAGTCCCCAGCTGGTCCACTTCAGGAGCTTCAGGCAGTGGAAATCACGCAAGTCAAAATCTCTCCCTTGCCATGACTTGACCATCATCAGCTCTGGGGAACGCTGAACCTGCTGCAGCATCCTGCAAAGAGAATGAACCTGAAAGCTCTTTAGCAGATGACACTTTCCACGGGTGCTTCAGCCATCCCTGCTGCAGTACATGCAAGCGGGACTCCTGTTTTGCACCCTGAAAGCAGAAGTGTGCTTTAAGGGGAGAAAAGAAAATCCCAAACCAAAACCCAAAGTGTTTTTCTATCCACACACAACCCAGCACCCCAGGTGTCCACTCACTATCTTTTGCCAAATTAATCCATAGCTTGGTCCTAGCCAAAGGGAATCATTAGATTTATGTCCAAAACCTCTCCAGTCATGAACGGCTTAACTGCACACTTTATATTAGTTTTTAATAACTTCCTGATATAGATTAGATCCAACTTCATTCCTCCCTCACCAGCTGAACGTGAACTCTACGAACACCCTAATTTCTGGAACGGCATCCACATTCTCAGAATATTCGGTTTCTCTCATTAGGGCAAATTTGGTTTCAAGCCAAAAGGCATATAAATAATTATTTACACAGCTCAGTACTCCTGCGGTGCTCGGGTTCCTTTTCTTCCAAAGCCTCACAGTTATCTCAAAAAGTGTCTACCGTCATTTGCAAACTATTTTGTCAGACTGATGCCAAAGGGTGATAACCGCTTCTTGCTTGATGTCAGCTCCTTGGAAAGGCTGAAAATCGCATGACGTTTCCAAAGGACTATACTTGAAGTTATCTCTGAGTAATCTAGGAGAGATGATCTTGTACAGAAGAGAGTAACTGGTTTGAAGAGCTGTGTAAATGCTAATTCCTTGGGCTGGAAAGAGGATGCATCTTTCAAAGTGGAATTTAAGCTGTCACAAGTTCCCTGTTCCAACAAAACCAGCTCCTACCACACTTTAAAAATAAATCCCTAATCTGAGATCTCCTGCAAAGAACAATCTTGATCTTAGGAACATTAGACTGACTTTTAATTCTTCCCTCTCTTTTTTTCTCTCTACTCAAAGCCAATGACGGTGATTAAATGATGACAAATGGGTTTGTACGGGTACCATCGTGAAACAGGCTGCTGTCCAAGTAAACCTTAAGTGATGCACAAATATGCTGTTATACCAAGCGACACACAGACACTGTGGTGGCCTCAACCCTTCACGATCACTTGAACAGCTGTGCAGTGGATTACAAGTATGTGGTACAGTATTTTAAACTGTTTACTTTCTTACTATCCATCATTAAAATGTGCTTAACAACAAGCACCAGCAGCCTGGGACAGAAGTTCTTGCCTTTTTTTCTTCCACTACCAAATGTAATTTAAAAAAACTAAAGGAGAAGGATATCATAAACAAAATACATAAAGGGTATTGTATATAAAATTACAGAGTTCAAAATTCTTTGTTAATATGTTAACACAGAGAAGGTGTACTAGAGTCCAACAGTGACAACTTTGCTATTCGTATGTCTGGACTTCTAGCTCTTAATTATCCTTGTCTTACATTTTTAACTCTAAAGATGCTTTATTGTCCTGGCATCAAAAACAAGGACAGGGAGAGGTGTTAGACATTGTGAAATCCTAATTCTCTTCATTTCAATTACATTAGACCTGAAATATCGTTTCACGAGGGCCTGGGTCACACTGAGTCAAGCTGGGGAGTAAGTGTGAGCTGAAGATGCAAAGCACTCTGCACCATCACAGGTAGACATCTCTAATAAAAACATCACTGTCCTCAGCCCTGTGATTTCAGATCTGTATCTCATCACCTTTATTGAATCCAAATGGTGGCAGAGCTCGTTAGATCCAGAAGCAATTTAGAAGTTTCTGAGAAGCTGACTCAATAGGTTTCTTTAAAAAGTAAAGCCAACGAAATAATTTTAGAACGTTCTCTGACGCTTCTTGAGTGTCATGGCTTAATGATTAAATATATTGGGATGATGAAGGGGAAAAAAGAAATGAAGGCGACTTTCTGAAACAACTGCCGCTTCAAGATTTGAAAACTGCTCTTCTCTCACTGCCCCCATTACTCACATCATTACATTTGAGATTTTTATACAATGCAGATAGTTCAGATAAACAGACTGGATATGAACACGGTAGTACTGTGTTTACTATAATCCCTGGCTGACAGTTAAATAACACAAAGCGTATTAATACTAGGAAAACAATTATACTGCAGTTATAACGCCATATATTATGGAATAGCATAAATCCATATATGCATAATATAAGAATATGTAGCTATAGCTACAGAAAGAAAATTCAGTAGTAAAAACATAATTTTGAGGACTCTAATGAGTGGAAAAAGATGTAAAAGTGAAACCTTCATCACTGCTGTGTTACTGCACACTGAAATACAATGCTGTTTAAACAGTTTAAATGCATGCTTATCTTTTTTAATTATTTCAGTACAGTACTCAAAAAAAATACTGAGACTTTATCAAAAAACAAATTACATAAAGTATTAAGAACATTTCTGGAAGGTTTCATCAAAGTCAGGACCAAGGTCGGGAAATGGCTTATGCTGCTTCTTGTTCTATGAGAGAGGAAAAAGGTGGGTGCCGGGGGGAAGGAAATTCCATGTACAAGAGCATCCAACTTGCTGCCACCGCAGCTGGCAAAGCACAGGTGCCACCGTGGATGAGGACCATTAAAGGCAGCTTGGAATGTATCGTCGAAGCTTTTAAGATGACATGCTTATCAGCCTGAATGCCTAACCAGTGCTTTAGAAATGAAGGATTACTGGGAGTAGAGAGCCTGTGTTTATACAGAAGAGCTGTAGTGAACTTAAAAGCTTCACAGATCTTTCTCATGTATTTATGCTTATTAAAAAAAATCCCAGATGCCATAAGCTTATCTGTATTTATAACTTTAGCTATTTGAATGCTTTGCCTGAATTAATTCCCAATGTAAATTGAGAATTCCCTCCCCCCGCTTTCAGGCACTGTTTCAGCTTAATCATTTCACCGACAACGCTGCAGAAGGTGAGCAAGGGGATGCTGAGGATGGACGTCCCACCCCTGCCACTACTGCAAACAACCATGATGGCCATGCACGCACTATGGGACTGAGATGGCAAGGACAACTGTTTTACTTTCTCAGCTACTAGCACCCACTGCCAGATCAGATTTGATAATCGTCATTTCTCATATAAAGTCTATTCTGTGCTATAAACTGGCCTTGACTGGGCACTGGTGGAAGACCAGCTCCAGAGCAGCGAACAGGGGACTGTATAAGGGAAACAGAGACAACTCAAACAGAAAAGTCAAGGGTTAACCACCACTTCTCCCTTTCTCCACTGCAGCCTCAAATAGCTTATGAAATTTCCTACCACGCAGCTACGCTCCTCTAAGCCTGAAAGGAGGTTGTAGCCACGTGGGTGTCAGTCTCTTCTGCCAAGTAACAAGCCATGGGACAAGAGGAAACGGCCTCAAGTTGCACCAGGGGAGGTTTAGGTTGGACATTAGGAACAATTTCTTCACCAAAAGAGTTGTCAAGCCTTGGCACAGGCTGCCCAGGGCAGTGGTGGAGTCCCCATCCCTGGAGGGATTTAAAAGACGAGTAGATGAGGTGCTTAGGGACATGGTTTAGGGGTGGACTTGGCAGTGCTGGGTTAACGGTTGGACTCGATGATCTTAAAGGTCTTTTCCAACCTAAACGATTCTATGATTCCATGATGATTCTACACTCCTCTAAGCCTGTTTTCCAGTAATTTTAGAGACAAGGGATTCCAGCTGCACATGCAGACTAGCCAAGTGTCAGTGCTAATATACGTCCTCCCACTCCTCTGCTCTTGCATCCATCCCTTCCTTCCATCAGTCCAGAGCCACCCTGAAAATGCAGCATCGCACTGGTTTTCTGTGTGGTCTGCCATCAAAAGAGGGCACAGACAGGGAAGGAAAAATATTTTTCAGAAGCAGATGACTATAGCCACGCAAGTTGAATGTAACGTTATAAAAGAGGGGAGAAAAATAGCTGTTCATAAACGGCTTTAAGTCAATCCATCGAGATGTATTTTCTGCAAAACGTGTCTCTTGCAGAACTTCACATCCTGCGGGCAAACCAACCCCCATAACATTCAAGTGTCTCCCATCCATCAATCCAGAGACCAAGCTCCCTGCTGCTCTGTTCCTTCCAGGGAAACCAGCTCCAACAACAGATGATTTGGCTGAGAATTTCCACCTGTGGCTAGTGGCAATGTGAACAAGCTTTTTTCTGTAAAGCTCCTCAAACCAGTCCCAAACCACTGCTTTTCCTTTTCAGAATTAAAAGCAGATGGTAAACAAATCAAAGGACAGTTATCTAAACAGTTGCTGAGATTCAACATCTCTCTTCATTATCCAGCTGAAATATATTGTTTTCACATTCATACTCCCACCTCCGATCTGTTTATTAGTTTGCAATAGTGGGGAATTTCCTCCTCCTTTTCCAATAGCAACTTGGTAACCACAGCGCATTTGGCAATTTTTTAGACAATATTCCTTTGAAGCGTTAACCGAAAGGGGCTGGAAACGAGAAACAGCTACACTGGAGGTGGTACAAAGATGCACTCCATTGTAGAAACTTCAGCAAAGATCAAATCTCCTGAAATAACTCCTCGGTGTCTCCATTTGAGGGGAGAATTTGATATACCCTTTTCTGACAAACAAGCTAGCAGCAAAGCAAAGGATTCAGAAGTGTCACCTCCAATATCCATTCAAAACCTGTACAAGACGCAGCTTCCAAATCGCTTTGATCTACCAAAGAACAGCACATTTTGCGAGTAAAGCCACCTTAAAGAAACCGAGGGCTGTAGACACTTCAGATGGGCACATACAACGTGCCCAAAACACAAGTACAGTGAGGCTGAGCGACCTGCGTCCCAGAGGGATGCACAGGACCCTCCTGGCAGATGCCGTACCTGCACCGCAGGACCCCCAAACCTTGGCTGACAGGGTCTTTTTCATTGCAGACCCATGTCCTAAAGCAGATGGGATCACCATAATGAGAAGCAAGGCATATTTGGGCAGAAGACACCAGGGTGGGGAAGAAGCACAGTAGACACTCTCCAGTAGTCCACGTGTTTTCAACTTGGCAGGGTAATTCCTCCGTCAAGCCCAGAAATTCTGATCTTCTCCAGCTATACCTGCAAGGAGCAGGGAGTTGGACTCGATGATCCTTATAGGTCCCTTCCAACTTGAGATATTTTGTGATTCTAGAAAGAGAGATATAGGAAAACGTGGATCTCAACTAATGCATCCATTTTACTTAATCCCCAGATTGCTCCAGGGGTGTTTATACTCTTAACACGAGAGCACTCCAGCTGCAATTTGCTGTATAGAAACACGACCAGAAGGGAGAGAACATTGCAAATCCAGCAAAAAACACCCACTCCTGCATTACATGTATTAACCAAAATGATCTCCTAACCCACTAACATGACATCTCGAGTTCAACGCTATACAAGGGGGTTCGCTGACCACGCGTTCCGCTTCCCAACACGTGCGCAGCGCTGGAAGGAAATGCACCCTCATCCCCACCCGAGCAACAAGGTGCTTATCACCAACGGCAGCAGCAAAACAGCTCGAGATGGCAAACACATGCATGAAGCAGAAGGGAGAAGGAAAATTCGGAAACCTGGTGCGCTGGTTTTGGCTGGGGTAGAGTTAATTTTCTGCACGGCAGCTTGTATGAGGCTGTGTTTGGGATTTGTGCTGGAAATGGTGTTGATAACACAGGGATGGTTTCATCACTGCTGAGCAGTGCTTACACAGAGCCAAGGCCTGTTCTGCTCCTCACCCCACCCCACCAGCGAGCAGGCTGGGGGGGCACAAGAAGCTGGGAGGGGACACAGCCGGGACAGCTGACCCCAACTGACCAAAGGCATATTCCATACCATATGACATGACGCTCAGCATGTAAAGCTGGGGGAAGGAGTAGGAGCGGGGGATGTTGGGAGTGATGGCGTTTGTCTTCCCAAGTCACAGTTACGCGTGATGGAGCCCTGCTTTCCTGGAGATGGCTGAACCCCCGCCTGCCGATGGGAAGCAGTGAATAAATCCCTTGTTCTGCTTTGCTTGTGCACGCGGCTTTTGCTTTCCCTATTAAACTGTCTTTATCTCAACCCACGAGTTTTCTCACTTTTACTCTTCCGATTCTCTCCCCCACCCCAGTGGGGGATGTAAGCAAGCAGCGGCGTGGTGCTTAGTTGCCAGCTGGGGTTAAACCACGACACCTGGGCAAGCTTCCTCCCGCTTCGGTTTCTGCAGGTGTAAAATGGGAATTATTGATGCGGACACCTTTTGTTAAGTGCTATGGGCTTTGCTTACCGCACCTTGTAAAGCATCAATGTCTCCTGCACAAGCGACTTTGAAAAACTGTCATAGATCTGGAAAAGGAAATTACATGAATCCGAACAGATGGTTAATCAAAAGATTAGCTTCTGGTTCTGCAGCCAGAGGAAATAGGTTTGTCTTTAGCAAAAATAAATCATATAAATAATATAAACACCAGTGGCTTAAGTCAAAATAATAGTTTAGGTCAATCTGGACTTAATACCTTCAGCATCATCCTGCTAATCTCAGCATTCCTGACGTTCAGTAGTTGAGCCTTAAAATCATTTAAGTCATTATAGGTCTTCAAGGGTCTTGCATTGTTTCTGCAACCACCTCCCAGGGTGACACGGGCGAGTGGCTCAGCGGCATGGGCTTCTGGTCACGTTTCCAAAATGCAAACAGGTACAAAGAACGGCATCTTTGCCGAACAGCAAAGATGAGGAGTGGGCCTGTGCAAAACTCATGAAGTTCAGCAAGGTCTTGTACATGGGTCGGGGCAATCCCAAGCACAACTACAGGCTGGGTGCAGAATGGATTGAGAGCAGCCCTGCCAAGAAGGACTTGGGGTACTGGTGGACGAAAAACTGGACATGAGCCGGCAATGTGCGCTCACAGCCCAGAAGGCCAACCGTGTCCTGGGCTGCATCCCCAGCAGCGTGGGCAGCAGGTCGAGGGGGGGATTCTGCCCCTCTGCTCTGCTCTGGTGAGACCCCCCTGCAGTGCTGCCTCCAGCTCGGGGGTCCTCAGCACAGGACAGACATGGACCTGCTGGAGCAGGGCCAGAGGAGGCCACCAAAATGATCAGGGGGTGGAACAGCTCTGCCATGAGGACAGGCTGAGAGATGGGGGTTGTTCAGCCTGCAGAAGAGAAGGCTCCGCGGAGACCTTATTGCGGCCTTCCAGGACCTGAGGGGGTCCTACAAGAAAGCTGGAGAGGGACTTTTTACAAGGGCATGAAGTGATAGGACAAGGGGTAATGGCTTTAAACTGAAAGAGAGTATGTTTAGATTACATATAAGGAAGAAATTCTTCGCTCTAAGGGTGGTAAGGCACTGGAAGAGGTTGCCCAGAGAAGTTGTGGATGCCCCATTCCTGGAAGTGTTCAAGGCCAGGCTGGACGGGGCTTTGAGCAGCCTGGTCTAGTGGAAGGTGTCCCTGCTCGTGGCATGATATTCCAATCCAAACCATTCTATGATTCTATGATCCAAGTTTCATTTCGGTGGCAAGATTTTCATTTATCAGCAGCCAAAATTGCTGGACTATCACATAACCCCAACTGCGGGCTGGAAGAGCATTTTGGAGCTTGTTTTCCTGGTGGTTTTTTTCCCAAATACACAAAATTGGAAGGGACAGCACCAAAGTTTTGGAATCATAGAATGGTTTGGGTTGGAAGGGACCTTTAAAGGTCATCTAGTCCACCCCCCCTGCAATAAGCAGGGACACCTTCCACTAGATCAGGTTGCTCAGAGCCTCAAAGTCTCACCACGTGCCAGCAGAGTGTTGTTAAGCACTGGACTGCAGCAAGAGACAATGTTAAAATAAGCTCTTTGGAGATGAGCTTTATATATAAAATTTCCATGGTTACCTCCATGCAAGTAACCACGGCTTAGATGGGACAAAGTACTTATTTTTCCAAAGCCATTTATAAGCATTTAAGAGATTTTTTCCATTCTTGCATCAGTGTTTCATACCATTAGCCACTGTTTTTCTGATCATATACATTATGTATTAAGTCTTAACCAAAACTTAATTTTATACTTTTACAGTTTACAGGAACCACATTAGAGATAGGTACAATAAGAAGATATATGTCTGTATAAAATGTCAAGCTAATCTTGTCAAGCTAGCAAAGTCCTAGTGTGAATTAAAGCCTACAAGAAAGTATTTTATGATTCTACCAGATGAAACAGCTGTTGGATCAGACAGATTTTTCCAGATGTTAGAAGAGAAGTCAGGGGCTGTACTCGCATCGATAACCACGACTAACACCTACGCAACTGTGTTTAAACAATAATATTAATGATTCTTGTCGTGACTGAAGGAACTCAAGCTAAAGTGGCAGTGTTTTCAGTTCAAAGAACGAAATCTGTAAGATTATCCAAAATCAGAGCTATTTCTGCTCAGCATCACTTATAGAAAAAACTCTTATCTAGAAAGAATTTCTTGATTTGTACTTTTAATGAAACGTTCAAGTAGAGCACTACTTCTGGGAGACCTCCTACAACTGATGTGCAGCAGGTTTAGGAGCTGCAGACCTACGTGAATATCGTACTCTACACTCAGACCAGTCACCTGGCTGGTTGAGCAACAAACACACAACCTACCTACCCCAGCATTGTCTTCAACTGAAAATTGTGAGAAATAGACTTTTGTAAGCATCTTTGAGATCTATTTTAAATGCTATACCAAAAAAGATAAATACTGATTCATGCAGGATGCCAACACATGACAGAAGATCCCAGCTGGAAAGCCAGCTGGTCCATCAGAAAGAGACATTCAGTTCAGCGAAATGGGTCCTGTCTTTCACGACCTGCACTGCCTGAGTAAGACAAAACAACAACCAGATTTACGCAACGGATTTTATTTCCATCCAACAGCCAGCCTTGCTTTGCATCACACACCCAGAAGAGCCAAATCCTCACCGCCTCCATTCTACTGCCCCTCAAATGCCCACGTCTTGTCCTTTCTATTAAAATAATCCCTGCAAATGTAAGGCAGAGCAGACAAATGATTAATTTAAAAGGTCTCGGTCCCATCTGACTGGGACTATGGGTGTGTTATAACAGAATTAAGATACAGAAAATGAATTACACACCCCTGTTATTTGCAAGTCCTACTTATCTTCCTCAAACTGCCAGAGGCAACCTAATCCCCAGTTTCAAGAGAATAATTTCTTTAAAATGAAAGGAAAGCAATTTTCAAAGCCATCCCACCTGGCAGAAGCTTGGACACCAGGCGTGCTGTCAGTGTAGGTTTGACTCACCCGACCAATGTTGCCCCCAATGCTGGTCAAAGCCAGGCTGCCCTTTGCCTCCTGTGACAAAAATTACGTGCTCCTGTTTCACGTTGGATTTCCATCGGCTTCCCGTAGCACTGTAACGAGTGCATGGCCTGGAGGCAGCCAGATGTGCCCCACAGCTGTCGTTGAGGAGCGATACCCAAACCCTGGGAGGAGATACGGTTGGGAATGCATGACTTTCTGCTGGATCAGCCGGTCCATTCATCCCCATCCTCCCTTCGGATCTGCTATTTTAGCTCTGCCATCTCCGGGCACATCGCCAAGAAACAGTAAAGACAATTTAATTTCTGGAGGAGTGGTAGGAAAATTGCAAATCTGGGATATCTACGATAAAGACATCATCTTCTTTGTGACTTGTGCCACAGAATCCACAGATATGATACGAAGACACCTGTCACTAAATGGTGTCTTTTCACGGGGTTATCACTCGCTCAAGCAGAACTTCAACAGATCACCAGGACCTGGTAGAGTTGGAGGTTTCAACCACGGAACCATTCCCTGAAGTTAAAACAGCTTTCCATGAAGTTTTACAAAGTGTCTTTCTTTTAATTTGAACACTGTAAAATGTAATTTCTCTACCTCGGTACACTTTGAGAAGGAGATACAGATAAATTTTTAAAAACACTCTACTGAACAGTAGTATATGCAGACTAAAGGGAACTATTTTATTCCCAAAGAAAAGACATTGCAAAGCAATAATGTATGTAAAATAGGCTTCAAAAAGGAATTATTTTTTTCAGATCATTCTTAAACAAGAGTGTGATCAAAACCATACAGGAATCTAAAAATATCTGGCCAGAGAAAACACTAAACACAGAAGCAGCCCTAGATTATTTGTTAAAGGGATTTATTGCCCTTTTTTTCCTTTCTTTAGAGGTTCCCAAGTGCTACCTAGGGAGGGCCGGGTAGCAGGACATAAACCACCAAGAAGATCCAGACCATTCGCACCACAAGGTGCAAGATGAACGTCCTCGCACTATCTCCGGGGTGGGTTTTTTTTGGCTTCTCAAAGCCAGGCTCGGCGTTATCAATGGGTAAAACAATCCAAATATTATCCATGCAAACCTACACCAGCACGGGGACATCGTGTTTTAAAAGAAATGGCTTTAAAGCACGTTAACAGTTGCTGAAATTCTTCATCTCGGGAGCAGCCCATCTACAAACATTTTGTGTTTTCAATCACATTAGAGCAAATTAACTCCCCGGTGTTTGAAGTCTGAAGTGAACTCGCTTCATGGTAATTACCTCCTGTTCTCATACAAGTAGCTGCTTGTGCCAGCCCCGCTCGCTCTTGCTTCGAGAGGCGATGCTCCAAAGTGTCGCTGTAGTGCCGCGGCTGTTTACATTTTTGAAGACAAGCCTAAAGAACTGTTTTTCCTCCCCTTCTTTAGAAAACTCTCTCCAGAAGAGCTTGTTTAGCAGAAGACAGTGGAAGCTTTTGAAAAAAAAAAAAAAAACAGGGAAACTTTGACAAACACCATTTCAAAACTGCTTCCTAGAGCGAGCTGTTCAAAATTATCTTGGATACGTGCTTTTCCCACTCGGTTAAGCCAGGCTGAAAGGGAGAATTCCCTGGTGATTCAGCACATCGTTTGAAAACGTGATGCTTTTATTAAGCCCAAACAAAGCGAGGCCTCTCAAGGAGGCGCTTGATTTCTGAGCACCTGGAGACATTCAGCGCTTTGCCAGGCGCTTGGGGTGGGTCCATGCACAACATCCGCACGGAGAGCAAAGCTTTGCTGATGAGGGTACAAGCCCACAGGTAGTGGCATAATATTGACAGCAGCTCCAGAAAAAGGATTTATTGGCTTAATTCTGTCCTTCTAGAAGGGTTCAGCACAGTGTCAGCAAGTTACTCGAGGCTTCAGACATTTAAAAAATGCAAGGCACTAGAAAAAAAATACATTGCGTGTTGGTCCCTTCCCATCCCTCAGTTATCGACCTCTCTCCCCCCAAATTTACACCCTAATCTCCTGAAATTTTCACTGGTTCTACCTGTTAAAAATTCTCACTCCCTTAAACACAAAACACCCAGTCCCAAAGACCTCCACCTCTTTGTGTCCAGTGATTTTATATTTTAGGATACTCTTCTCACTTTGCAACATAACCAACATCACTGTGTAGCTCAGCAGCAGCAGTTGGCCTTTCTGTTCCCTTTAGCTCTCACCAGAAGATCCCAAAGTGCACAGAAATTAGCCCAAAAGTCCTCTGCAAACAAAAAAGCTAATGAAGCTCTGGCATCTAGGAGAGACCCTCATGATCCTAATCCAGGTCTTATTCTCCAAGTGCTCATTACACCCCTCTGAAGTTTTATTTCACAGACCTCAAGGACATGCAATATAAAGGATAAAAACACGGAGAACAAAACCGGAGATCAAGAACTGCCCCAGCAGACAGAAATTAAACTTAATATTCCTTGAGAGTGCTCTCATATAAATAAGTATTTTGAAGCTGATCAAGTGTTGTAAGCATTAATATGCTTATAAATATCTGCTCACAGGAGGGAAAAAAGATCAGCTAGGAGGATTTGGCTATATACAAAATGTACTCATTTCTTAAAATGAGCAAATTAATGGAAAATATTTTTATTTGTTTCCATGTAGGAATGTGATCTTCAAATTGATTGTGCCATCTCTGGAAAGCTATCCAAGTGGGTAGGCAAAACTGGGGAAGTACACAAAATCAGAACCATAGAATCATTTAGGTTGGAAAAGACCTTTAAGATCAAGTCCAACCGTTAACCCAGCACTGCCAAGTCCACCACTAAACCATGTCCCCAAGCGCCTCATCTACACGTCTTTTAAATCCCTCCAGGGATGGGGACTCCACCACTGCCCTGGGCAGCCTGTGCCAAGGCCTGACCACTCCTGCAGGAAAGAAATTTCTCCTAATGTCCAACCTAAACCTCCCCTGGCACAACTTGAGGCCATTTCCTCTCGTCCCATCACTTGTTACTTGGGAAAAGACACCAACCCCCACCTCACTACTGCCTCCCTTCAGGCAGTTGCAGAGCGCGATGAGGTCTCCCCTCAGCCTCCTCTTCTCCAGGCTGAACACCCCCAGTTCCCTCAGCCGCTCCCCATCAGACTTGTGCTCCAGGCCCTTCCCCAGCTNTCATCCACTAAGTGGGTCACCTTGTCATAGAAGGAGATCAGGTTAGTCGAGCAGGACCTGCCTTTCATGAACCCATGCTGGCTGGGCCTGATCACCTGGTTGTCCTGTTCGTGCCGCATGATGGCACTCAAGATGATCGGCTCCATAACCTTTGCTGGCACCAAGGTCAGACTGACCGGCCTGTAGTTCCCTGGATCCTCCTTATGCCCTTCTTGTAGACATTTGCTACCTTCCAGTCAACTGGGAGCTCCCCAGCTAGCCAAGACTGCTGGTAAATGATGGAAAGTGGCTTGGTGAGCACTCCCGCCAGCTCCCTCAGTACCCTTGGGTGGATCCCATCCAGCCCCGTAGACTTATGCGAGTCTAAGTGGTGTAGCTAACCATTTCCCTTGGAATTTGGGGGTTTCATTCTGCTCCCCATCCCTGTCTTGCAGCTCAGGGGGCTGGGTACCCAGAGAACAACTGGTCTTACTACTAAAGACTGAGGCAAAGAAGGCATTAAGTACCTCAGCCTTTTCCTCATCCTTTGTCACTATGTTTCCCCCCACATCCAATACAGGATGGAGATTCTCCTTAGCCCTCCTTTTGTTGCTAATGTATCTATAGAAACATTTTTCATTGTCTTTTATGGCAGTAGGCAGATTCAGTTCTAGCTGGGCTTTAGCCCTTCTAATTTTCTCCTTCCATAACCTCATGACATCCTTGTGGTCCTCCTGAGTTGCCTGCCCCCTCTTCCAAAGGTCATAAACTCTCCTTTTTTTCCTGAGTTTCAGCCAAAGCTTCGTAATAACAAATCAGGCGTATTTCCTCCCATAAGAGTGGGGCTACGTGGAGATCATCAATAAGAATCCAAATTGAAAAGCAACTGGAGAGTGGGCCAGGCAAACTACATCAAAATCCAGAAGCTAAGTTCAGTCAAATAAATACTACTTACTAAAAATGAGGATTGAGATCCTGTCCATCTGGCAAATGTCTGAGACATCCTCTTAAAGCTGTCTTGGCTCCACAAGAGCAGGACTTTATCCTCTAAGGAAAAGAGATGGGAAACAGCTCACAAACTTCCTCTGTGCAGATTTTAGTCCCTACGGACGTGATTTGAGAAACAGTAGTTTCTTCTCTTTATTCCCAGCATAGAAAATGACAGGCTGGGAGATGATGTTGTCTTTTCCAGTTTGCCTAATAAGAAGGCTAAACCTCTTTTAAGATCTAAAAAACATAGTCTGGCTTCACCTTTCTGTGCTTGGGATTTGGAAAGGGATATACACAAATTTGATTCCCCAAAAAGTATACAACTGTATCAAGCAAGTTGGGATAAGGGACATATATAAGGTATAAGGCACATCCATATGGGATAAGGGACACATGACTTGGTAGTAATGCAAAATCTGCAAATGGTCGACCCAATACAAATGCCTGTAACTCGTTAACTCTCCTGGCAGAGGTGACTGTGGCCAAGAACTTTAGTCAACTGATGAAATAAAGAACATTTGCCCCAGGCTCAAATGGATATTTCATTAATTATGTGAGACTTAAGCTAAGATTAAGCAAAGATAGAGACCTCTTTTATGGGAGCAGAGGTCAAGAACTAAGAATTTGTTTAATTTCATGGATAACAACAAACTGACATCAATAAGAAACAACATCTAACAAATGCACTCTTAAACACAGGCCTGAGATTTTGTAATGCTAGTAGTATTTGTGTGTAGGCTGGATCCACTGAAGCAACCCCATTAATGCTTCCCAGTTTATGAACCTTCTCCATGTGGGGAAAAAGACTCAATTTGGGTAATAACATTTATAGTTTACTGGAAAGTGCTGGCCCCACCAAAGTAAAGTACGTATTCAGTGGTATTTAAGGATTCTGCAGGCAGGGTGGGATGAAGGGTTAATTCTGGGTAAAGGACCTGACCATTTTGTTGGACCAGCAGATCTGAAGCTGAGCCACCGGAGGTGTTTCTGCATCACCACTAAGGAGCAGGGTACACATGGGAGCATCCACCACCTGCCCAGGATCACGCAGTGACGATCATCTCAACCTCACCTTCCTTGACAGGTGAAGAACCTACCCGACATGAAAGTTGTGCCTCACCATGCTCTTTGTAGCAACAGGACCAGGGGGAATGGTTTTAAACTAAAAGAGGGGAGATTCAGACTAGACAGAAGGAAGAAATTGTTTATGCTGAGGGTGGTGAAACCCTGGCAGAGGTTGCCCAGAGAGGTGGTGGATGCCCCATCCCTGGAACATTCCTGGTCAGGTTGGACGGGGCTCTGAGCAACCTGATCTGGTTGAAGATGTCCCTGCCCATGGCAGGAGGTTGGACTAGATGGGCTTTGAAGGTCCCTTCCCACCCAAACCATTCTGTGATTTTGTGATTTTTCAGTTGCTCTTCGCATACTGTATTTTCCCTAGCTGTAGGGTGCTCAGGGTTCAGATGATTGCAGCAAATTAATTTTCCATTTAATATGCAATTTTCAGTGACCATTCATTGAGCTTTTTGCCCTTAATTGTTTTGCTTAATTCATCTATCAAGGTTGGCTCTTCTCTACGCTCTGAGCAAGCCTTGGGTCAAGATCTCCACAGCCCTGGTTAGCTCACAGCCCCGGCAGCAAACACCAGGAGCCAACTTCCACGCACAAGAAGTGCTGCTGGAGGCTGTTGCTCTGCTCAAGACACATTTTTCCCAAAAAGGTGCTACTACCCCACAAAGCCAGTGAAACAGGCATCCCCCTCCCCATTCACATAAAGCATTACGGTCGCGTCATCTTAACGCTGTGCAAGAGATGAAGCAAAACATGCTAAAAAGTTAGAATGTATATATTAATAGTATATAAATATATAACTTATATAAAAATATACCATAAATATATTAAGAATATTCTTTCAAGGGGATTTTGCTGACCTCTGAGCTATTCTCATGTTGTATTTCCAGCTGCAGGATGGCCACACAGGTTAAGTGGAAGACTAAATGTCGTGACCTTGCAAAGTGGGGCCTCCAGCTTTCTAATCTTAAACCTCCCTGTGACACAAACAGCCTGTGAGACCATCTAAGCTGACCCCTAAAAACGGTAATTCCAAGCTGTTTGCAACATGTTATTTTTTCCAGGCAAGAACATGCTAATTTTTTTTCTCTGTCCAAACAAGCACAGGTATGAAGCCCTGTCATTTTAGGTGCTGAGCACAAGAAACAGTTTATGAATCTTCTAAACATAAAATAAGGACTCTAATGGAGGAACTCAGTCTGAACCTGACCCTTCCCTACTTGGCAAGTGCTTCCATTTCAATGATCTGTCCCTAAACAGACCCATCCAAGAGCTGGAGAAGGAGGGAAGAAGGATTGGATGCAAATGCATAGATTACTATATGGAAATAACATTTTTCAAAAATATTATGCTTCCAATAGTTCTGGCATGAAGCAAGGAATTACATCATTTATCAGAATCTGGGAATTCTGGGAACGCCTGGGACTTCCAGTCCTAGCAGATCCTCTCCCCAAAATCCCACAGCGGATGCTGAAAATTATCTGTCCCTTCATGATTTCTTACTGAAAGTGCCTTCTCCTCCTTTAAAGAAGTGGGTAAAGAAAATCTAACAAAGCTTGCTTGTTATCGTTTCTTGGAAGGAAAGGGCCCACAGCCTATTCAGCCTCTCTTCTTCCTCCTCCTCTGAATAGAACGGCAAGCCCTGTACCTTGAGCAAGCACCCGTTTCCATGACAAGCTTGGCACTCATGTTGGAGTCTTTAAAGTCAGAAGGACGAGAAGCCACGCAGCATGCCACTTCGAAGGCTAGCCGAGCTGGAACCAATTCTCTAGGACAAATACGCTATGTAAACACTAATAACATAATCTACTTAAAAGCACTATTACCAATGATACAGAACCACTGTGAATTTTCAAACACAAAGATAAATGCTAGCACAAATATTTGTTTAGCGCTAAACAGTAAGACCTGAGCAGAAGTGATTCCGGCCCCGAGCAGCTCCCGATGAACCGGAGCTGCCCAAGCACCACGATTGCTCCATCAGGGCTTTAAACCGGCTGCAAAAAGAGGGTTTTTTCAATTTTATAAAGCAGTATTAATATTTTATGATTGCATTCTTCTGCATTCCAAACATATAAATAACTCCAGATTGCTGAATGCTTCAGCCGCCAAGAATATATCCTCTTTACCCTTTTCTGCTTTTTTGTGTTGCGGGGGGAGAAAAAGTATACTAAGTGTAATGAAAATGCAACCCGACATCATGAGTAATTCTAGGCTTGTTCAAAGACTTTATATCTCTAAAAGAGTATGAAATCAACCTAGCAGGTCTGTTTAACAGGGACATGTAGTAATGCAGATATAATGAAACTGTAAAAACCGAAAAGGCGAGACAACAGGCTATGCAGCAGGAAAATTGTTCAAAGATTATTCACTAATTTCTCCTTTGATTTAATTCTGTGTAGATGTATTGACTTGGAGTCAAGCAAGAGAAGCATTTCGAGGTTCCTATTGCAAATTACAGCATGGGAGAAACTGGGTTCGCTGCTACTGGAAGCCTCGATGCCGAGATCCCTGCTATCACAAGCAGCAAGGGAGTTCAGGGGTGAAGTCAGAAATGATACGATTCCCAACAACGAGAATACGCCCTGAAATTTTCCACGCACATCCTAAATTTTTGAGGTCATCCTTTCCTCAGGACTTCCTCCAGTCATTCTTATATATTAAATTCTCAACATCATACACTCAAACAATTGCCTTTTTAGGTGGGAAAACAGAAACAATCTCAAAAGTCTCATCTCAACCTCAATTTCCATCCTTCCCCCTTAAAACACTTAAACCCCTGCAACTAGTTGCTGAAAAATATCAGCAACAAACACATTTCACTTAAAACAAAGGAAATGCACACAAAAAAAAGTCATATCACTCCAAGGGCTAACAAACCCAGGTCTGCTCTCCCAGTCGCACTGTTTCAATCTGCTGCTCATAGTTTCTATCTCTGCAGGACGGCACCTTCACGTTCAAAACCAGACGACAAATATTTTGCCCCCGATGCATCACGTACCATTAGCCCATCACAGCCTCATCCCCGCTGCTGCTTGTCTTACACCACTGAAAACTCCCCAAGTCCTTTTATAGGCAGCTGGGGTCCTACCTCAAAATTACACATCAGGGAGATACTCCCAGACCTGGGACAGTGCTAAGATCCAAAATATTGACCTTGCCTCGAAGAAATGGAGGGTTCAGGTTATGGACCAGCCCCACTGCTGGTGCAGGAGAGCCTCTCGGATGGTGGACCACAACACGTACTGGTCTTTCCAAAAAACAACCCATTGAGCAAAGAAAAGAAAAACGGAAACCACAGCAAAGTCATTTCACAAAATAAAAGGATGTAACCACCAAGGCTATTCAAGAACAAAAATGCTATGCCCATCTACTTCTCATATACCATCTTATTATTATAGCTAAAGCATGCAAATAAAAAAATCTCGGTCCAATTTAACTACAGCAGAAGTTACACTCACCAGTTTATCAGCACACAGAAAAGGAATGACATTAGGAGGAGGAAAAAGCTTGTACAACGGCAGACCGGTTCTACAGAGCAATATTGTATGTTTTTCTAATACATAATAGATCAAACAGCTTAATAAAAAATAAGCTCATTTCTGACGGAACAAATATTCAAGGGCATGAAATACTGTTTTAAATTATTTCACTTATAGAGGAGAAGAAAAAAAAAAACTTGGCTGAGCAAGCCGCATGCAAAATTGAAGTGCTGTGCCAGCAGCTGTGGGGCTTCGATGCAAACCACGCCAGCAGAAGGCTATCGCAGCTATAAAGCCACACCACCGCCTCTTATTCTTCCCATTTATAAGCTACGCTTTCACATTGTACATCACACCACCACGATATCCTGAAGCCCAAATACGTCTGCGGCTCCCATCATGCCAGCGCCCTTTTTCCCCCTCCTCGTCCGATTGACGGGAACCACTTTGGTCGAGAGATAATTTCTCGCTTCATTGTATGTGCAGTAACAGATCCTTTCCTCTCCATGGCAGGAGCACTTTACGTGGTTAATACCAACGAACGCTCATGGTGCCAAGTCCTCAGTACAACAATAGGAAAAAAGATCCCCAAGTTCCTTAAGAATCTTTCTCCGGTATATAAAGAAAAAGAAATTTAATATGCAACTTTATGTTCTAAATTACTTATGTCAAATCTGCTCAGCTTGCAAGTCATTTTTATTTTTTCTTAACTGCCTGCCTTGTAAAGTCACCTGGGAGCTAAATGTCAATATAACTTGTGCTTTGGAACAAAGCCTCTGCAATTAGAATATTTCATTATGGTACTGGGTATATTAAACACATTTATGCCTTATTCTTTTTTGTTGTTTTACTTACTTTAACCGGTAATTTTGTTTCTTCTTACAGAATGCCAGTAAGGTTTGTGTTACTAGTAAATAAAATATTTAAAATCACGTTCCCTTAAAAAGAGATCTCATGTGTTAACATGAACCAGAAGTGAGCTTATTACTTATATGCCCCTTAAAAGAACAAGGGTATTTATAGGTGTATTTATTTACACCAGCAAAACTGCAGTAAGGTACAGGACACCACAATATGTATTTCTATCTTGAAAATCATTGAACAAATCCACTTAAAAAATACCAAGCGTAGCCCCAAGGCCACGAGGAGAAGAAAGTGGTTTAGCAGGTAAAACGAGACAGCCCATGCTTTAAGAACCCAACTGAACACATGATGATGGTTCTTACATAGAAATACCGCGCAGCAAGCGACTGTATCTGGTCAGTAAGTGCTTTTTAGCTCTCTATCATCCAGCAAAACAAACTGGTTCTTTCTTCAAAATGCCAGGACCTCCAGCAATTACCCCCTGACATCCTAATTGATTCAGCAACTGGAGATTTTAATTTCTGAAGCCTCGTCTCTGCAGTTAGCCTTGATTTAATTTCACATAATCTTCAGCAATAAATTACTTTTACCCAAGCTTTGCCTCTATGAGATTACTCATACAGAGGTAAAACATGAGGAACAGTTGAAAAATAACTTATGGGAAAGTAAGCAGTCATATTTGAAAGGTTGTCATTTACAACAAATTACACTGCAAAAAAAAAGCCTCGCGCTATGAGTCAGAAGATAAAGGAAAAAACCTACCATGAGGTCTGGAGTCAATATTAGCAAAATTAGAGTTTTCCAGTAGTCCCTTTTCCTGTACAATTTGCTCACTAACTGCCGCACGTTATTAGTCTCTATAAGGATACGCTGTAAAGTTTTCAGATTTTACAGTTTCTCTGGATCTCATTTGGGGTTTCGAAAAATAAAGCATAAAAAAAAACTGAGAAAGCAAACTCTTCAAACCAAATACTGCAGCAAAATGCAAACAGGCACAGTGCAACGTCAAAAAAAAAACCCTTGAAGACTCTGGCACTAGCTCTTCTGAAAGCCAAAGAGACCATTAAAACCGTATTTATTTGGAAACGAAGCCCTCGCTTCAACACGAACCACGCTCCGGCAAAACGCTCCGTGTTTTGTACATCGAGACAAACGCAGCACACAGATAACCATCCCGATTAATAAAGCAAAAGCCCTTTTCCCCAGATTTAGCAAGCCTAATAGGTTAAAGTACATGTCACACCCTTTCTCTACACCCACTACATAACTCTCGGCTTTGTTATGTAGACAAGCAGGCAACCAGCTTAGTAAGCATCTTAGTGTATTTACAAAAGGCCTCTACATTAGCACTCAGATATTATGTAAACTAAGCCTTTGCGAGAGAGAGATCCATTGCAGAAGAGAGAAAAACAGACATTTCCCAAAGGGATCACTACTTTGAAACAATACTTTAAAGGCTCTACCACATGCTGCTGACCCATACAGACAATTAAAAACACAAGCTCACCAAACAATTAAGAGTTTGTCATTGGCATGAAGAAAAGTGGAATAAATTCTAAAAGTAAATGTCAGCTTCATAGGGGCATATATGGTGATTTGGAGAGGATAAATGTGCGCAGCTCCAATGTTCCCAGCACCATCTATTTTTGGTATAAGTTGGTAGAGAAATAAGGCTAAGGGAATAAAGGAGCGAGATTCAGCGTGCTCAAAAGCAGAAGAGTTCACAGCGACGTTAAGGTTCCCTGCAGATCTCCAGCACAAGCCGGCCCCCTCCCACCACCCCCAAAATCTCCGGGCATGCCAGACTCCGCATCTCCTGGTCTCCCGCAGAAGAAAACGAAGCGGCTGAGATGAAGCAAACGGCGAGGGAGGCCAGGCACGCAGCTAGCCAAAAAGAAAATGTGTGTCTTCTCATCCTTACCTCAACCCTCTTCATTTCCTTCGTTCATGGGATGAGCCTGTAAATTCTCAGGGCGAAGAGCACATACCTGTAAAGCATTGATTTTGGGTGGTTATACCCAATGTCGCACTCTTCCTAATGGATTCCCAGCCCGGTCTAGACGAGGAATCGGGAATGAAGATGGCCCAAGAGGGCCGTGGCAAGACCATACGCTTCATAAACTAGGTCATTTATATTTTTTTTCAAATGAGGTGTGGACCGTAGCAACATCCCTATGGCAGGCAATGCTGAGGCTCCACGTGCCTCCAGAAGCATTCCTCCCTCCTCGCGCTCCTCTGGGTTATAATTACCGGCAAGAACCACAAACACACACTCAACCTTCCTCCTCTGCTGGGTTCGGGCGACCAAGCTACAAACCAATTTACAAGGCTGGTATCCCTCAAGACACAGCTCCAGAAGACAGTGTCACAGGCATTTCTAATTGATTCCTGCTTTGGAGTGGAGCAGCCAGACCCCTATGAATAGACGCTGCAAAAGCTCAGGAAATAGTCTTTTTTCCCCATTTTGAAGGAGGGGATTTTCTAGCTCCATTATTTTCATCGTTCTGACTCAACACAGGCATTTGCGTGCGTGCATCAGACCGAGATGGAGCTGCTATTAACGGAGAGTCAGTCTCCTGGAAATGACAAAAGGTTCATTTCTACTCATCAAGGGGTCCTGTAAAACGCCAGTCAGCACTTAGGCTCATCCCTCAAGCGCAAGAGCAGGTTTTGCAAACTAAAATTTTCAGGAGCTCAGAAAACCACGGCTGTTCAAGCCCCACGCAAATGCCAACTCCCTAGCAACACAAGCTTTCTATTCTGGAACAAAAGCTCTCCAAGAAAGAAAAAGCTCATCCTCCAACGAGGTCAGAGAAAGCCTGACATCACAGAAAGATGCTACCGCTCAAGCTATAGGAATGTGCCGAAGCAGTGTCAAAAAGATGTACAGAAAAGCTTGTTTTCTCTCGAACCAGCACGGCACAAGGCGGGGAGCTGGCTGGAAGCAGCAGCATCCCCAGGCTGCATCCACGTGCGGGCACTAGACAACATCAAGCGGTACCTGCTCTTCCAGTGCCCATCTGGCCTCCCCAGCCTGACGAGCTGCGCTCAGCATAATCCTGAACGTTTTAAACACAAACTGGGATCCATCCTGCAAACGAAGCAAGATTGTAGAAGTGGTGGAACAAAAATTCTGCAACATTTAGAGAGCAGAGAGAAGAAAAGTTGGATGCTGAGCAGTTACTCACCATAGATCACGAGAGACAGACATTTCTCTCTCTTTTTTTTTTTTTTTTCCTTTTTTTATCCTCATCCTTGTGCTGGAACAGTGTGATTTTACTCCCCGCACAGCACTCGGGGTTCACGTTAGCCCGCGGGCTGGGAGCTCCCGCACTGGTATTTCTTCATGCTGGTTACACGACCTTTGCTGCCGCGCTGCTTTGCCTCCTTCCTACGCACTCCTGGGTTCAGCCTCATTTAAAGTCTTTTATTGTCAAGGGAGGTTTTGTGGCAACTTTCTTCTGGTTACAACTTCACATTTCAGGTTCTTGAAATATCTCTCTCCTTAATTCCTCCTTTTGTAGTGAGTGCAGCACTGGTAATGGTTTCCCCACTCAACTGCTTATTATCAGTCATCCAGATCCCTCCGAAAAGGGCTTTTTTAAAACCAGTTGAGCATATCACACCAATGTAACAACGACTTGGGTTACAATCTGAAGCCTTCTGAAGATTAAAGCCAATTATTTCTAGACTTTTACTCCAGTTTTCTTGTTTTCTCACAGAGGTTAAACAAGTTTGTTAAGGTTACGTGACCACCTACAAACCTATCCTGCCTCTTTTTAACTCTTTTTCCCTTGTTCTAAGCGTTCATTTTTGTCAAAGACTGGCACAAGAATGGTACTTATTTCACAAAATGGTCTCGCTACCTATTTATGGGGTACCTTTCTGTTGGAATATTAATTCTTGTAATGCAGTATTCTTAGTCAAACTTTATTTCATTTTATTTTGAAAGGGACGGGTAACAGCTTGGAATAAATCCTCCTTTTCTTCCAATATACCAGAAGTAGGGCTATATATTAGAAGTCTTCATTATTTTATTAGCAACAAGCACGGCATTAAAAAAATCTTTGGCAGCCTTTAGAGTGCTGTGGGGGTGCACAGACAGTATCGTTAAGGAACTTTTTAAGCAAAAAAATGTCCAAGCAGCAGCCCTGAATACTGCACTCTCTGCACTGAGCTGTACCTGGAGCAGGTCTTTGGGATTTGAGTGGGAAAACTTGAAAATGTAACTGCTTTTGTAAAACCACTTGATAATGTCAATAGTGAGGTGCTCCTATCACTGAAGCATCAACTATTTAGATGTTTAGGACCCAGCACCACACAGGACAACCAAGACAAGACCTGGCTCTGCTCTTGTATCTACTGTTGTGAGCAGCTTTCGTGCTCCTCGGGACTTGCAAGATGGTTGGGCTACACAACCCCCAGCTTGCTGGTCAAATCTGCAAACCACCACGCAGCCATTTTGCTTTCCAGAGATTTTTCCTAATCCAGAATCCTTCAGGTCTGAACACGAGCAGCAGACAGTTTTTAGCCGTTAGCTGGAAGCCAGATCGGTTTTTAGGGAGTGCTGAATCAGTCAAAGGAAATGTTAAAGAGAGATTTCAATGAAGTAGTAATTAAAAGAATTCATAACATCTGAATTTATTCCCCTTACCGGCTTCCTATTCCTCCTTCTTTTTTTTCCAAAATCTTGGCTGGCTGCTAATTTTTCAGTGCATCTCATCTCTATTCTGCAAGCAAGAAGGCAACTGAGCCGCCTTTTGTCTGGTCAGCACAAACAAGCTGAAAAGATCTGGGTTACGCAGCGGGCTGGAGCTGCGGAAGTTCAGACACATTGCAGGAAGTTGACTGTGCAGAATTAAATCCCAGTTTCCGCTTTGGGACGTATATATTGGCTGGAGATAAAATGGTTTTGGGTTTTTTTTTCAGCAAGAAAGAGGGGTGGTTTTTTTTTGCTTCAAGTTGGAGGTGTTACACCAGCTGAAGAAAGGGATCGACAGGACTTTTCATCGTGGTTGGTCAGTTATGGACACAACAGCAGAAGCGTTTTTGAGCTATTTCTTTGATTTAGCATTTCCCCTTCCTCACAGCTTCTTTTTTTTTTTATAGACTCTTTATACAGCAGAAAAATATAATTCACAGGAAGCAGATGTGAAAGGGGAAATTTCTATGAGTTCATCTTGCACACCCCAAAAGCAGGATGGGTCCCGTAGTCTATTCTCAAGTGCTTTGCTGAATGAGGCAACGAAGCCCCCGCCACCGTACTAATGANGATTCTATGATTCTATGAAATCGCCTATTTGGAAACATTTACTTTATATATTGTAAATTCAGACTCGAAGATTTTTGTGTGTTTAAAGACTACTCCATGCAAGCTGAATTGTTTTCTTCCAAATCCACAACATTTTGCAGACAAATAGTCAAAACTCTTCAAAATTATTTTTAAATTCCTTACTACCCAAAATCTGATAATTGCTTTTAACCTTCCTAGTTTTCCCTGTCTTGTTTTCCCATTGCATTTACAGTTCACACCTTCTATGTTTTAATCCCAGGCTTACTATTTTAAAAATACTACTTGAGACAACAGAATTTATTTAGCTTCACAAGCACAAGTTTTGACAAATGCATTTCTTAAGTTCTTTTGGAAGGAAAATTCAAGGCATCTCCTACCAAAACAGCCAGGTCCAACCCTAAGATCCGATACAACCTGGAAAACCCTTGCTGCCCCATCTCCTGTTTTGGGAGTGGAAAACTCAAACCTCCAAAACACGCGGGCTAAGGGACAGGCTGTCTGTCCTCAAAGTGAATCTTATCCTCATGATGAAGGGTCTTAAATAAGAGACTTTCATATAGCCTATTATTTTAGATAATCCGCTCTCCAAATAGAAATAAGATCTTCCACACTGTCTAATAGCTTCAACTCAGCTTCTGATCCATGAGCATTTCCCTGGACCTTTTATTAATTAGGTCTCTTCTACCTCCTCCAGCATTCCCCAGTGAGCTACAAATTTCCTCCGTGCCCATCCCTACCTGGAGTAGTTGCTCAGGATACACCCTCCATCAGTACAAACCGTCACAGTTTCACTAAATCCAACGGATAAATTTATACCATCTGAGACCATCTCCTCTATTCCTACCTCCGCATAGCTCAAATCTCATTTCTTTACTACACTGATGCTCTCATTCCCCACAAAGTTTGACCACTACAGCCCTCTTCATCCATCCTGATCCACCTCTTCACAGATGATTTGTGTCTTCTGCTCCATGTTGTAACTTACTACTTACGCACATTGGCTCTTACAGATTTGACAATTATGAAATACCTTCTGCAGTTTTGGTCACCATGAAATACCTTAAGCTGAAAAAATACTCCTGGCTATAATACCTCGTTAACTTAATCAAAAAAGATGCCGTCAGTAGCAGGGGTACGTTTGGACTCCGAGCTGTTCTCACACACAGTGTAGCTCCCTCCGTATAAATCAATGTTTGTTTTCCAGTCTTTACACTTTTTTTACACCAATTAAAAAATACATAAATCAAAATAAATCCCATTCGCTGCTGGCATCACATCTGCTTTCCCTTTATGTGATCTCTCTTTTAGAGCTTTTTCTAAATAAATAGTTTTATGGCCTTATAGTTACAATGGTCCAAATCATCTTATTATGTAACCTGTTGAGACAACATTTTGAAAGCATGACAACTGGAAGCGGTGATGATGCATTCATTATTACAGTGTGAATAAGCAGTTTCATCCTTCTGATGTCCAGGGATGGGACTTTGCATAACTTTTAAAGGGAACAGGAAGATTTTCATCCTTGGATTGCTCTTCAAGAGGCTTCTCCTGAAGTTCTCAAGTCTTGGCTCCTACTCTGCAGAATTCCACCAACAACTTACTACAATCTCCCAGGCAATTTATGATTCTGGCAAGACTTAGTGCAATCTATCACTCCGGTGACAGACAGAACATAAACTGTATCCTGGCTGACATCACTGCTGTAGTCTCTAGTGAAGTCAGAAGAAACTATTACAAAATGAAAAACAATGCTGTCAGAAGGGCATGCTTTCTACCACTCCTAGATTTCCATATTTCTTCCTCAACACAAGTTATTTTCTTTAAAACAGACTTGCTTTATCCAGGAGGACTTGTACCACCACTATTAAGTGAAACACTCAAATAAAAGACTAAATAAAATAGTACAAAACAAGACTGAAAGCAGGAAAAGGGAGGTTGTTGGAATTCTCAAAGCAGCTGCTGTGCTGAAATTACATAAAATTTTTAATAACTAGTAAGGCCTTAAAAAATAAGTATATGAACAAGGGTTGAAGCTACTAGAAAATGAGCAAATAATTTGATGCTACCAAGAAAAAGACAAACTGGAGAGGACTACAATTTGCTAAAGGCATCGTAAAATATATTCCGACCCTCCTATAATGAAGTAAGGCTTTTACTTGGATCTAATTCACTATAACTGGCTACACAACAATTTAGTCTTGTTACATAGCCCTAACAAAACCTTACAGAAAGGTAATTAAAACAGGTGGACTCTTCACATTCCCTAATTCTATAAGCAAGGCTGCAGCAGGCTGCAGAAGAAACATATCCAACCCTCAAGGGAAACATGCTTGCTAAAATATTAAAAAAATGGAGAAAGCCTTGGGTAAATGCCATTCATACATCAACATCAGAGATAGGTCACCAGAAATTCCAGCCTTTGTTTGAGGATAATGCCTCCTACCCAAGGACATGTCTCACGAAGCTCGTCGTTAACTACAGACACCTCACATCCAAGCTAGCACACAAGCAAGGAGGCTCTTCCCACCAAGACACCAACAATGAGGCCGACTGGCTTATCAGGTAAATCATCAAGGTCACAGACATCCTCCCATTTTCTCATTCCTCAAATAAACCAAAATGGAAGATAAATATTTGCCTATCACTGCTAAATCCAAAGACTCAATGCCCATTATTAAACACGAGTACGTAGTAGCTCATTACCACCGGTGAGAATCACCATTTTCCAATAAACCAGTGGTTTGCTCAGGGATTAAAACTTCCAGAGGTAAAAATGCGCAAAGTTGTCAGCCGCTACAGCACCTAGTGTCAGTCCCTTCTCCCCATTCCAGCGCCGGAGAAGACTTGCATGACAGCAGACTACATGAAGATTGTCACTTTTTTACCTCCCACCAATGACTACAGCAGCCTAGAAACTTTTCCTGAGTACCCTGCTCTTCTGATAGACGTTTGTATTATTACCATATTCTTTGTAAACTGAGCAATTAATGCAACGCTGACTTGGCAACTCAATCAAACACAAAAGAAACCCGTCCTATTTAGCTGCCTAACACATCCAAGCACGGGCAAAATTTGCACCATTCTACCAAAGCCTCCCTTCCCACCAGAAAAGGAACAATAAGAGATTTCTCTACAAAAATTAAATAGCTTAATTAGCATGCATAAGTACTTACATCGATCCTTTAGCCTTCTGCCTTCCATTCCAGCCTGCTCTCATCTTCTCTCTTCCTCTTCTCTAATACCTTTATCTAGTTTTCCTCCTCCCTCTTTTCTTTTCGTTGTCCCTTGTTTCCCCTCCACAAAGAGAAACGTTCGAAATATCAAAGCAGCATCTTCTCCTCCATGGACACTGCTCCTTCTATTCCTATAATGGCTTTTATAGTTTTTCTTCTTGCTCACTCACTATTTCTGCAACCCAGATTGCGAGGTGCTCCCTTCAGCCGGGGCTTTTAAAGGCAAGATGCTTTGTTGAAATGTTGCCTGCCCAGGGGCACGTAAAAGGAACTGAGTGCCCACCACACACACAGAGAAAAAAAAAAGGTTTATAATTTTTTTTTTTTAACGTTATTAATACCAAAAGAATGTGGCAAGAATCACGGAATAAATGAGGACCAACATTAAAATATTTGTGTACTTGTTTACTTCGCTTGCTAATGGTCCTAATTACAGAGGCTACTGTGGTTTAGTAATTTACCTCTCAGGGTACAAAAATTATTTCTAAAAATTCAGTAATGCCTATGAAACTTTACTTAGAAAAAGAATAGGTTCAGATCAAAAGAAACATACCCAACCTGCATCTATGCTCAAGAAAGTAGACCGCAGCAAAGGCTCCATGAGGACATATGGAATTTCTTCACCATGATGCTACACGTTGAAAAGCTGGAAGAGCGGGGCAAAGATCCTCAAATCGCATTTCAAACTGGAGAGAATACGCTGCAAATAGTATTAGCCACCAAGGCTATTCATTTAACAGGTTTCTGCTGCAGCCGAGGTGTGCCAAGGAGCTTAGTAAAGCATTCAAATGCCTGCTGGATCCATTACAGACAGCACTTTCATACTTATGTGCAATAAAGATTGAGTTTAACCTAAATATACATCCACTTAAAGTGACAGCTATCCTTTTAAAATTAAAAATACTTCTGAACTTTTTCCTAGAAGTTTTCTTAAATGGTTTAACCTTGCTTGCAAAAGTTTCCAAGCAATCTGGTATCAGTACATCGTGCTCCTGTGCTGGAGATTACGTTCGAGACCAAATCTAGCTACACGTCTTCAGGGAACTGGAACACCAACCCTGTAGATGTACTGCAATGGTCTTTTTATCTAAATCAGTTTAAATAAATAGAATTTGCATCTGGCTGGAGACAGGCTACAGATAACAAGCATTCCTGACACACCAGTTGCAAAACCTGCGTGCTGTGGTTTGAGACTTGTTCACTTCTATAGTTCAAGGCGCCTGAATTCTGGTCTCCTCTACAGTCACAAAATCACCTGACATCTTTTGCTATGATGGCCGATGGCAAGGGCCACAGCCCTTGCTGCCATGGCTAACAAACGTATTCATGTTGGACATACTGGTTTTCAGACAACATTTTAACAAACCTAAACTTCCAAAGTGGCTTAAACTAAGAGAGCAACTCTCCAGCTGTGATGAAGGTACAGAAAAAAAAGCAGTGGCAGGGAAAGAATCTACATCAAATGTAATTTACCCCAAAAAATCTGCTCAGATGATCCTTTGATACCATTTTTCATTCTAGCCCTATAACAGATCTAGTGTGTGCAAAAATACAGGGTCAGGAGCATCCTCTTCTCTTGCTATAGCAGAGCAACCAAAAGCATCATGGATTCAGAGCCTTCTGCAGACCTTAGATTAAAAAACATTAATAATCTTATAAGCAAAGAAACTCAAAAGGAAAAATAAAAATGAACAGAAAACAGGGAAGGAGAAAAGCAAGCTAAGGCTTACAATATTGCAAATGACCACGGTTAGTCCGCAGTCACGCAGGACGACTCTCGCAGGGACGAGCACCACTAACTGCCTAGACCTGCCCAGCAACAACCAAGATGTAAAGCAGGTTTCCACGACCAGCACAGGAGCTCTGCTACGGGTCTAGCCCATTTAGTCCAACACCCAGAACCTACAGGCTGGCGAGTGGACACTGACACTGAAGATTACCATGGCTTTTGCCCAGGTATAAGTGAGCAGGGTCATCACAGACATAACAGCCATCGTTATCTTGCATGAAAGCAGTTCCCACTTGCTTTTTCCTCGCCGGCACAAGCTGAAGCCTTCTCCTGACAAGGGCTTCTCTCCAATGATGCATACAGTGCTTGTCCTTAAAGCAATTACACAGTGTATGAGCTATTCACCATGTCAACAACAATTTCTCTCCTACGGACCGAAACGGCTTAGAAAAACACGCCGCTGAAATCTGCTTCCCTGCTGAAGAGCATCTCTTCACCTGAGCACACAAGAACAGGAACAAACAACGGCTCCTCTCCCCGGGCAGGGAATGGATGGAGAACGTGAGGCTGCTCTATCCCATTCCAGCTAGGAAACGCTACACAGCCGGGATCGTTTGGGAAGAAGGATAGTAAACACTATCATTCATTTTCCCAAAGCTAGTGCAAGGCTATTGCTGCAAGCTTCTCAGAATTATTTCAGTTTTACTGGTTTCTGGAAATAACTGGTTAAGCTACCGAGGCTCTTACAGCTCCCAGCTCCTCACAAATTCATGTTATGAGCTGTGGTTTCCTGTTTGTTGTGTTTTCCAGTACTTAAGACAGTGACTTGAAATAAGTTACTTTGCCCCTGCCCCCCCAGGTTGAGACTAAACTGTATAAACCTCTGTTTGAGGTAACAAGTTTGTCTTGCTTTCAGAAGAGGAAGATTGCCTAAATTCAGGATCTTTATCACATCCTTTTGTAAATATATACCTATATATTATTTTTTTTAATAAGCCACTCCCCCATGAACATTTAAGCGTTCAAAAATAAGCTGAGAGAAAGCTTCAAACTCATTTTAATTACGCTTTGATAAAAGAGTCAATCCATTTCTTCACGCACTGAGAAGCAGTCATTTAGACTGTCATCTTAGCGAGTGAATTAATTTTCTTAAAAGCAAGCGAGAAAACGAGAATGATTTAAGTTAACGCCGCACACCTAGTAAACGCTTGCAGCATTTACCCAGGTTATGCATTATACCACCCTTCCTTTAGGGAAAAAGGTCAATCGCGTAGGAAAAGCAAAAGACTGTTGAGTCAGGACACCTGCAATCCAGCCCCGGTTCTGAAACCAGGCAGCTGCAAGTCCTTGGCCGTGCTGCTGAAAGCTTGTGACTCCGTTTAGTCATCTGCAAAATGAAATGTTCAGTGACACTGCAAGAGCACGTCTGCGCACGCGTGCGAAGCGCAATCTTTGGAACAAAGAGGCTGTATAGACACCGTGGCTCAGCCCGGGGTGTTTAACAAAGTCGGGCCAGGTATTGTACGTGGCTTACAGCAGGAAAAGGGTATTCCTGCGAGCAGAGCTTGCTTTACTCGGGGTGGAGGATGTGTCAGTGTAAACCATATTAACACACAGAATGCTTCACCAAGAATAGGGTACAGCTAGAGCAGCAAAAGGTGGCCTTTGAATAAATGACTTTGTTCTCCTTTTGGAAAGATGAAAAAAAAAAAAAAAAAACCAACAACCCAGCACAGGCAAATGCTCTCTGCTGAGCTGCTCTTTATTGGATGGCGACGTTCTGCTGCACTACAACGCACGTTGGATCTAATTACCCTAATAGAGTCACAGTAGGGATGCGCTAACTATATTGTCTCCAGTAGGTCACCGGCAGGAGCTCGCTCTCCCTCTGCCGCACCAAATCTCTCCCGAAGCCGCAGAGCGGCACGCTCCGACTAGCTGGCCAAGGAGCATCCCGAACAAGCCAGAGGAAGGACCCGCCATCGCTCGGGCTGGGGTAGCAACAAGGAAAAGAGCGTTTCAACCTAGCAGGCAGGAAATCACTTGCTGCCAAGCTCAGTTGAGACGTCATCTGTGATCCTCCGATGATGAGATAAGCTGGCTGACATAAAATGGAAGCAAGGGAGACGGAAGGAACCCCTTCTTGGTGTTGTAAACCCCGTAGCACAATCCCCTTTCCTCTGACAAAGCCAGCGTGCGAGGTGCTTTATTCCCCCGGGACTGCACATGAATTTGGCAGACTGAGAAATCTGTTGCAATTTCTTATAAGATTCCAGTGCATTACTATTATTTTTAAACATATCTATTTCTGGAGCCCTGTTATACATAATTTTACAAAACCTTTATGAAGAAAGGGTGTGAAAAGTTATATTCAAGAAAAATCTTTAGGTTTTCTGCCCTTCTTTCCAGCAAGTCACCCTTTACCTTCTCATTCTGTAGTGAAGTCTGCAGAACGCAGACTTTAAGCAACTGTAAGCAAAAAGTATTCCATATAACTACATGCAAAATTCTAGACTTTCAGATGATGTTGGTAATTAATTTCTCTCTAAAAGCTACCGTACACGTCAGGCACCCCAGCCTCCCGTTGACAGATGAGGCGTAGTAGAAGTCTGCCTCCTAATAAGCTATTGCAGAGGCACAAGCCTGGCAGGCTGATACACGTGGTGCCTTTAGAAGGCCCAGGTGTAAAACCCGGATTCACGGAGCACGTCACGGGCGGTGCGGCTCAGCCCCGCCACTTCAGTTTCCAGTTGTGAAGGTGCGTTGTATCCATAATCCTACCTAATGCACATTATGGCTTCAGTGGCTCTCACCAATAAGGTTTTTTTCTGTTGATAAAGCTATCGCAGCTATAGGCTGTTGTCTTTGAAATGTCCTTGAAATATAAGGAGTCAGAAGTTTCTTTATTAATAAAATTAGTAAAAAAATATTCTTCTGGAAACACATAAACTGGGTCACAGGGAAACAGACAAAAACTCAGAGTAACTCATACCATCTGAAAACACAATATATAATGTAAAGTTATTTAAAAAATTGTTCTAGGCTTCCCAAGTAATACGGTTCTGGTCATTTTTTGATATTTTGTTACTCCAATTTTTAAAGCAGGTTCTTCATCATTTCACAAGGAAGTTGTGAGCAGTAGTGTTGCCAGGTTGTACCAAAGAAAGGGCTTCTAAGAGACTTTCTCCCAAACACCAAGTAAAATGAGAAACAAGAAACCTCATTTCTTACAGAAACCTGTACATTAGATACAGCAGCAGCTGAAATCTTTATTGCAAAAACCTGTAAAAATTCAAGTTATGGTTGCAGCATCAAAATGGAAATAGGTAGGAGCACTGGCATCTTTTTTTTAAATTCTACTGGGAAGCTTTTCTATTACTCTGTGCTTTCAGACTGCGTGCGATTCACCATTTTGCTTGAAGCAAATAGGCAGTGCGAGGCAAGACACGAAACGCTGAAGAGCTCCGTGCCAGAAACGACCAGCTCGGCTCACCAGCGTGACTCATCACCCGGCAGCACGACCCAGCTCTCTCCAGCCCTATGCCGGGAGTTCAAAGCAATTCTTCCCCCCACCAAAACATCAGGGTCGTTTTCTCAGCAGACTATCAAATACAAGAAAATCAATTATTTACGTCATTCTTTTAGTTGCAATTTGAAAAAAAAAAAAACAAACCAACCCACAACACATTCACTGTATTTACACAGCACATGCATATCCACTACATTTGGAGCAGACATGTCATTTAAACCATTCCAAGCAGAAATTACAGTCAATTCCAGAGATCCTGATAGGGTATAATACCCTAAACAAATGTTGCCAAAACATAAAAAAACAGATGGATACCACGTGCATCTGTTGGAAGCAAATACAACTTTGCCCAGGATAAAAATCTTCATAAACAATAAAATAAAGCCCTGCATATTTTTAGCTTGACTAAGAGGATTACACAAGGGTTTTATGAAGACATTTACACCGGTATTGACAAACTATACAGTAGCAATATGCCCACTCATGTAACTGCAGTACATATAGCAGCCATTCCTTCGGGAATTGCTTTCAAATACCGAGAGACAAAACGATGCTTCACTCGCAACACAGGACTTACCTGGCAGGAGGGAAAAAGGTGCCGTAGCGGTGTTACGACAGCGCTATCGCATCCAGCAATGCTCATCTCCTCAGTGCCACGGTCCCAAGGACAGTACTTAGAGCGAGTCCCCAGGATAAGGGGACTGTTAAGGTCTAGTGCCACAACTATTGTATTATAAAGCCTCGGGGTGGGGCTTCACTTACAAACTTCCCCATTAAGATGCAGTTATTCAATTAAAGCAAAAACAAACCCCACGCTACAAACCTGACGCTTGGGTCTCACTGTACCCTAGTATCGGCTTCGTCACCATTAGTGAATTTAAGTTGAGCTGCAGTTGCAAGCTACATGAACAGAAAGGTTACAAAGCCTGATGAGAAATAATATTCTATATATTTCATATATTTAAAAACAAGTTTGCAGCGTGAAGCAAGACAGAGCAATACAACCCCGCCTTGTTCCCTTGACTTCAGCTACAGCTTGCAATCTGGTACAGTTACATCAGCCATAATCAATATTTCTAAGTCATCAAGTCTCCCTAACGTGGAACCGTTAACTACTACCCCACATGCACAACCACGGGCGAGTTCCTCAGTCCACACTCCTTGACGAATTGCTCAGCTGATCAACTTTACTCAAGCTGCACTTCAGGAAAACTCCTTCCTCTCCACCCCGGCTGTCAAAGTGCACCCAGCAGCCTTCTCTCTCAGTACGCTTGTTGATAAAGCGATATTCAAATGCAAAACCAGATTTTTAAAAGATGCTAATTACTGGCAGCGTCTTAATGGCTTCATTAGAAGCTAGAGCTCTCCATCAACGCCAGAGATCATGCCAGTACACCAAGGAAAATAAACATTGGTTTCTTTTATTAAAAAAGGTATTTCTTCCTTAGGTATTGCCACACCAATAAATGTGAAGAGCACAACTCGAGGATTACAGTATTTCTGTTTTCAAAGTGTCATTATTAAATATACACATCTTAATAAGCAGCAGAGATTTTTCAGTATATAAGTACCCATTTTCTGGGGGAACCATCACAAAAAAGCAAGGACATTTTGCTACTCTGTCACAACTCGCTCCACAGGTTTAACTTAGGATTAAGAGGTCCGGTGTCTGTGCTGAAAAGAAAGGATCATTTTGTGGTTAAAACACAGGGTTACACATCAGAAAAATCTTGGATCTGTTTTCAGCTCTGCCATAAACATCCACTAAGATCTTGAGTGAGTCCAGTTAAGCCAAATTAAAAAAAAACCACTCTTCCTTGAGAATCTGAGAGTAATTCTGTGGTACGAGTGAACTGTACCACTTACACCATGGAAATACGTCATAATCACTCCAGATAAACTAATGTGTGAAATGGTTATTTCCTAGTGTTCGCTTGTGTAGACAGCCTGACTTTTCTCAATTTTTAGGAAACCATCATGTTTACATGGGTGAAGTATTTCCATTCTAACACCTTCTCATCACTATTCTGTAATTCAGCTTTTTCAGAAAAATATTTTCACATCTGATGGCTGAAACTTCTGCCTCTGAAGTTGGTTTGGACTTCTTTCCTTTCTGGTCGAAGGAGTCTTCTGAGGGAGGGGGAAGACCCACACCAAATACCTAACAGCCCCGGAGAGCCTGTCAAACTAACAACCAAAAAATGTCTACAGCTGAATTTCCAGAGTTGGCCTTGAACTCCTGGAGCCTTTAATCTATTGAACAGAAACAGAAGTACTTTCACGTCTCACAAGAAATACTAAAGATAAATTCAAATGAATTTAGTGATTGTCAAGCTCAATTACCATAGCTGCAAGGAAAAAATGGAGCAATTCACAGAATTTCAAATTCCGAGCAACAACTCGAACGTACATCGATCACACAAATGAATGATGAGGTAGGAAAAATAAAGCCTGAGCCACTGACCAATGTTCAAGCAAAATCCATCCTTTGCTTTAAGGTAAGTGTCCTGATGCAACAAAAACAATATATAATTGTGCAATAGTATTTACAGGCATCAAAGCAGTGCCAGGGTGGAACAAAAAATTCTGTCTCTTCTGCAATGAAAAGGTAGTAACATTATTTAGGCAACAGTTTTTAGGTACCTTCTTAAATATTTAAACCTCTATGCCATGAACATAAATTACTCATCTGGGACAGGCGGCAAACAAATGTTGTTTAATAGATATCACCAGCTTCAATAAATTAGGCATACCTGAAAATAGTTAATAATGCTCAAGTTGGCTATTAAATACTTCCCACTACTTATGCAGCACATATTAAAGAAGTACCTAGGTAGTAACTGAACAAATTCCCATTAAAACACAAATACAAATGCCATATTTTACAATTACATGGATACAGTGATGGCTATATTTGCCCAGCTCATGGTTGACTTTACTAAGGGTCTATTGTGGAACACAGACAGCTCACCCAAAGCAATTTTCATAACAAAAGTCTAAATACTGAAATATTATTTCCTCAAAACTTTTGGTAAACTATTGTAGCTGCGTAAGATCCATAGTCCAAAACAGTAAAGTGCAGCTAGAACTGAAAAAGAACAAAGGGTAAAAAATATTACATGCTTGAGAAAACAGGAGGCTTTTCAGCCATTTTTCCTTTTTTTTTTTCTGTAAATATACATTAAATCATTACTCAAATATTTATCTCAACACTTAGAATCATAGAATCACAGAATCACTAAGGTTGGAAAAGACCTCTAAGGTCATCGAGTCCAACCGTCAACCCAACTCCACCACCACTTCATGCCTATGAAAACTGCTGATACACCTTTAGTTCGAAAATCCTTAATCACAAGCATGCCAGCAATAAAGAGACCGCAGTCCATATAAGATGTCACGTAAGAAGTTATAAGTATGCCACTACTTGCAATGAGGATTATTTCAATTTAAAGACAGTTGAAGACAGAACTTAAACATAGCTTGGGTGTATCAGTCCAAGAGGAATCAAGGTAAGCAAAATGCGGACCGCATATATTATTAAATATTATGCTTACATGACTAAAAAAAGTGTACTAAATATCACGTTACACGACATTTCAGAGTAAGACAAGAAATGACAAATATACTTGAATCATGGCAGTCCCTCCCTAAGCAGTTTATTTGTTTGTTTAGTTTCAGGCACAATGGGAGCTTGGGCTAATTCAGGTTGCCTGTTACTACCTCATTATAAATACTAATTACTGCTATTACTTACTAAACGTTTATTTGGGTTAACCTATAATGCAAGTCAAGATGCCTTTTCAAGTCTATCTCAGAAGCCCAGCAGGAACAGTTGTGATTCCAAAGCGAGTGCAAAGACAGTATTTTATATAGATTTTCTTCTCCTCTCTAAGCACTAGATTTTTAGGGAGAATTCCAGTCCTTCGGTACACCAAAAATCCTTCAGAAGGATGCATTCATTGTGAGAAGTAATTCAGCCAAGTCTTCACCCACGGCAGCACAAGGATAACTCTTAGGAAGTGCAGGTAGGGCAAAGCCTCTTGGGGAGGGGAGAAGGGGGAGGCAAGTTCAACTCTTCTCCCTTTAAAAAGTGAGGACTTTGGATTAAATTACCTTAGTAATGTTTTGCAGTTACATTCAAAGTGCTTTGCAATCAGCTAATTAATCCTTGATACAGGGAAGTGACATACTTGTTAATTGTTGATAGGAGTAAAATCAAGGAGGAGGACAAGCAAATTACTTAAGTCAAAAAAAAGGGGTTTCAAGCCATCTCAAACCAATGAAATATAAAGTGCTTTTTAGAAAACAGCAGCATATCCTCAATCTGAACACAAGCAATCACCAGTTAGTTCAGACCCTTCTGTACTGACTTAACAGATAACATTTGGATAATCCTTTTATCATTTCATAATATAAATGACTAAAATAGGTACTAAAAACGAGGCCCTAGAGCTCTACCCACCAGTGAGAAAAAGAAAAAAAAAAACCCGACAAAAAACAGATAAATTATTCTATAGACAGCAATATCTCGTGATTTCAATCCAACTACCTTCTGCGTTTCTGAGTTCTGTGTTTCTTTAGCAAATCTCTGCCTGTGCACCAGCCAGCCACGTCTCCGAGTACATGCATACTAATTTTCTCCCACATGAGAATTCTCATAGGTCATTTCAGAGAAAAGATAAGGGCTTTTATTTCTTGTTTTAATGAGGATGAGGTTCAAAATGGCCAGGTACACAAAACCTGTAATGTATTCAAGGAGCTTACAGAGATAAGGCTGTTCATAACATTTTCAGGGACCTTGAACCGAGTATGTGCTAGCCTTCTACAGCAAAGTAGGAAATACGCCTGGAATAAACAAAGCTTGGTTTCAATATTCAAGGGGAAAAAAAAACACCTCTGGAAACACAACCGACTGCAAAAGAGGAGGAAGACCATCTTCAATTTTGACAATCTGCTGTGAACAGGGGGATGGGAAGAGCTCAAGGCTCAGACAAGGAGTCTTGACGATATAAATTTACAGCCACTGATGCCTGACCTTTCTACACAAGTGATCTAATCCCCTTGCAAAGCATCGCAGTGTCTTCCCCCAGGTGCAATACTGCGTTATTCCATCTCTACCACACGTTGCTCTCCAGACCACATTATAAGAACTTCAAGAACCAGCTGAAGGCAACTGCTGCATTAGGAGAGGAACTTCTGCCACCACCTGAAGAAAAATTTAAATCCTTTGAATACATTTGAGTTAGGGTCAAAATGATCGATACTTCCACTCCAACCTGCCAGCGAATGACCATCCTGCCACGGGTGGCTCAATCTACAATGATCCTATCAGCATTTTTGTAAAAACCATCTCCTTTTCACTGCTCACCAGGAAAGAAGCAGCTCTCCTTCTGCTTTCCATGTTTGTATTCTCTACCGTGACCCTTCCTCACTTGTACTCTTTCATTATCTTCTACTGATAGAGAAACAGAACAGCCTTTTAGAAATTTCCAGCACTCGGAAGACGTAACTTCCACTCATCACAACAGAGAACACTTAATCCTACAGCCTGTTCACATGTTTGAAGTTCCAGATAGCCCTTTTGCACTGCTAGGAACACAATCACTACTTTCCTTGTGCAAAAACCTTTGTGGACATTGAGAAACGCCTTCTATCTACGTAAGTCATCTTCTGAAGGTGGAAACTACTTGCTGATTAAATCCAGTTTGCAGCATATCACAATTTCCTAAATTATTTCACCAGCAAGGGCTGATGAGAACAATAGCTCTGCGCTGAGCCACATGCATCATTCTGTGGGGTAGGAGAGAACTCATTTAGTGCTCTAAATCTCATTATAACTTGCTGATCGGGATGTAAAATACGCACTTATCTCTGAACTGAAGGCTTTTAAACAGCTTGAAACAAACTCAGCTCTTCTGTCTTCAAGTAGCAGTTGTTTCTTATTCCTTGCACTTCGGGAGGCCTATCTGAAGAACTCTCTTAGTAAACAAATTAAAATTATATTACTATATTGGATTTAGACAATTTAAACCAAAAGCTAAACGCTGCAGACCAACTGTTCAAAGAGTAAATGCAGATACAAGGGTTAAATACCGGATCTCCAAATTTCCCCATGGCAAGTTGGACAAGCCTGTGCCAATCTGTGAAATGGGAATACTTTCCTGCTCCCCAGAGATCATGCTTACACTCATAAAAAGTCCCCAGCAGTCTCTGGACAGTGAGGGGCTTTGTTTCAACAAGCAGGAGTTCTCAAAGGTGCGTAAATTTGCAGAAAGACATGACTCCGGGGGCAGATGGAGTGGTGCAATAGCCCCGACAGTGCTACGCTGCCAAACACCCAACTGCAGCAACCTCCGGGAGATTTAGTATCGAAGTTTCCCCTGTCAGCAGACTAATGGGCAGCACAGCGGGAGGAAAACATTTCCAGGCTAGTATTCTTTGGGGGGGTTGTTGCTTTTTTTTTAAAATTTGTAATGGCTGTTCTGTGTATTTTCCCCTCGCACTTTAAATCTCTGCAGTGAAACTTAAATCTTGTTTAACTAGATTCGTTTAAACTGTTTTTACAAACCCTGAAGAGTTTATTTCCAGCCTGCCAGTTGCACGCAAAATGTATGAATTACCAACTGTAGGTATTTTCCAGCATCCAGAAGGAAACCTGAGAGTAAAAGCATGCTTCTTGTTTTTAAAATACCTCCTTAAAAAGCCTTCAGAAGTTATTTAATACTGTTTTCAAGAAGTCCACGGTATCTCTGTAATCATACATTCTGTGGCAAGAGTAGGAATTCAGGAATCCAGCTCTCCTTGCACGTAGCACCATGCACGCACACCTATAAGCAAGTCAACAACCGCAGCGACAAGCAAGGCTGTTCTAAGTTTGGGAACTAAGGCTGCAGTTTTTTTTGGAGGCCACCAGCAGCAACGTGTTTCTGCTTTTTTAGTGACGTACACACACGCTCGGCCTCCCAAACCAGATTCTCCCTTCCTGCCCTTCTACTGGATGACATTTCTCCCCAGCAGGACTCGGTCATCAACCTTTCTGCACCCCAAAACAAAAACCCCGGTGCTGTCCCCACCCCACCTAAAAAGCACACCGCATTCTCCACAAACCGGGACATAAAAATGGTATTTATTCTCTTTCTGCACCCTCCCAGCCCTGCTGGCCTGGCCCGACCAACCTATGACACTGTAGGATCATAGAATCATAGAATCACTAAGGTTGGAAAAGACCTCTAAGGTCATCGAGTCCAACCGTTAGGTTGGTCCAACTGCACCACCTCCCTAACACCGAATGCCAAAACCTTTGCTCCCCATCTTCCACGCTCACCCCAGCTTCCCAAAGCAGGACTCGCCGCACATCCTCACCCACCGTCTCCATCCTCACTCCTTTACAATCTCAATCAGAAGTGCAAGCACACCTGCCAACCCCAATTTTATGGCTCTCTGCAGGTGCTGACAACTCCTGAGTGCCACCACGAAGTCCCACCTACACCGAGGGTCCCGCAAGAGCTTACTCACCTTCAGCATCAGGAATTACTGCCTTCACATTGCAAAATACTCTATTTTGAAGTAGTCTGCATACCAGGAGCGTATGCATGCCACAGTTTGGGAACCTCTGCTCTAAAGAACGAAAGCCATCAGATGCCTGTCATCAGAGCTACTTGTCGATGACACAGAGACTGCTGGAGCTCAACCTCTTGAGGTTTGCTGGCAAATTCAAGGAAAGTTGCACCCAATTTAATAAATCCACATATACAACCAGATTGGTCGAGTGCACCAGGTACTTGAGAATAACCTGTCAAGTCCCTTTTACCTTTCACTAACACCCTGCCACGGGGGCAAATTATCCAGTTGCTGTGATTCTGTTCTATTCACCTGAAAAAATGAGTGCAAAAATCGGAATAATATTTCTTTGCCTTGCAGGGGCATTACAAAAAGTAGCCAATATACATGCGATGCTCCGTTCATATCAAAAATGAATGTCATAAAGCAGCTTATCATCTAAAAGCATTAGAAAAAAATTAAGCAGGTTGCAAAATCAAGCACTAAAAACTATAGAGTAACAGATTTATGATCATCCGTGCAACCTTAATCCGTTCCACTTTGTTAGTCCAGCCCATACAGTGAATAAGTCAGAGAATCTATGGAAAAATATCATGTGGCTACAAAATTATAATTACAGTTGCATCTGTTTTTCCTAACTTTTGACTGTTCAGCTTTACAAACGAAATAGCTTTTTGATTTAATGGAACTTCCCAGGTTTTGGTTCTAGTCTGCAGTATCAAATTGTACTTTTTTTGATATACTGTATTGAAACATATGTCATCCACAACAGTATCAGAAAACTACATTGAATTATCACATTATGTCACGTGGAAACAGATTTAATTAATAGAATTTAGGTAGTTTATTTTTCCCTTTTCACTGTATTTGAAAAATAAACTAGATTAAAGTATATTTACCAGATAGTTTTTTTCCATACAGTGAGCTTCATATATACAATATTGTTTCCGTTTCCAACAACAAAAACGTAAAATCAGGCCAAATGCTATTTTCGACGGCATTTTTAAATTCATTAAAGCTTTTTTTCATTTATTTTGGGCCTTCAAAGGGATTATCACTGTTGCATCTTCAAAAACACAGAACTTCATGCCAAATCCGTCAAGTCGGGGTAAACTGTTTTAAAGGTTAAGGACATAACTATTAATCTAGCTGTCAGAGGTTGGAAAAGACCTCTACTTCCACTATGCCTTCAGTGGATATTCCACACTGAAGGCAATCTGATTACACTAAAATATGAATCTGGGAATGCGATTTCAGACACCCAGGGAAAATTCACATAGAAGATTTTTCACAAAGAACACTTAAAAATGATCTCTATAAAAAATATTTGCTGGGACAAGATACAGCTGAAAGAGTATCAAGAAAGCCTGCAAACAGTATAAACACAAAGCATATTCTAAAATGCTGGATTTTCATAACCTTAATTTAAAAGAAAGCAAGAGTTAGGTGCTGCCAAAGGCAGAGCTGGTTTCAGTCCTTATTCCTACGCTGTGAGTCAGAGAGGCCCGCATAACGTGGTGTTTTACCTGATCCTTCACCAGCAGCTCTCACTTATTCCATAAACCAACATTCTTAAAATGACATTTGGAGACACGAACAGAGGTATTTTACACATCAGTTCCATTCCAAGAAATTTTAACTATTCATGCAATAGCAAATTAGGCTTCACACTAATTACATTTCAATACACATTGGGACTTTGTGCTCGACTTTACAGTAAGTTGAGATATAAGCATGTTGTAAACGCTCAAGTTTCATAATCTTAGCAATACCGTGCATGCGGTATTTCATTATTAAATTTGAACTTACAAGTCGTATAAGAATGCAGCATGATCTATTGGGTTCTACTATAAATGTTTCCAGAGTGTCCAGTTATCATTCCTTCAATGCTAACGCAGCATCTTCCATCATTAAAAAATACTTGTCTGGTATTCACCTTTCAGCTGAGCGCCATTCGCAACTGGAGCATGGAAGAAAGTCTGGTGAACTCATCCTGCCAAGCTTCCCTGTTAAAACTCTGCTTGGAAATCTCTGCTCATAAAAAAGAAACAGGTAGCAGAACTGCCAGCTGTTTACAGAATGAGTGAAAAGACTCAGGACTCATCTTGTCAGCAATCACATTTAAGAAATGCATGAAAGACAAAGGGATCAAGCTTACACACCCAGTCTACAACAGGTTTACCTCTAGCTAGTTATTTATTTTCACGCACAATTTTTCCAGTATGATTTAAAATAACTGGTCACAAGCACGTGTCAAAATCCTTTTCAGGTTAGTCAGACTTTTATTAAAAAAACTTCAAAGACGGAGGCTGACTAGCACTTGCACTAAAAGGTTCATCTCCCAACTTATTCAAGGTCTCTAAAGTATGTTGATAAAACTGGATGTAAAGTCTCAGATTAAGAGCAAAATACAGGCTCTGGGGAAGAGAAGAAGAGAGGGAGAATAGGTAGTAAGTATGGTATTCACAAGAAATGAGAAGAAAGAGAAGTTAAGGAATCGGAGCTGTGAGATGTCTTGTATTCAATTTACATATGAATCTGATTTAATGGTCTGAAAAGCTCAGGGCTTTTCTCTCCTATTTCTTTAATCCAGGAGTTATAAAATGTTAACAGAAAAGGAAAAATAAAAGAGAAAGATTTTTAGTTTTCATTGTTAAGCTCTCAGTGCAGTTTTACGGAAAGATTATAACGCCTACGGGTTTTTTTTAATTATTGAAACAGCAAATACTATTCTGAAACCTTGTGGACAGGGGATCACCGTGCTGTGGGTTGGAATTTCTCTCTCCTTCCAAAGCCCTTCTTTACAAAGACAGCATATGCTGCATACAGGAGAAACCACTAACATTACGTGTAAAACGTTATCTACACAACCATTTCAATATGTGTGATACCATTTCATATAATTTGATCCTAGGGTAGTGTTGTGATTCTAAACTCAACCCTCCATTCACAACGTGAATTCCACATATGTGGGAAAGCTACTGATTTGTTTGGGTTTTAAAAAGTTCCTCATTCATAATTTCATCATACGAATACAAGAAACAAGCCCACTTCTTGCCTTGCCTGGCATATTGCCTTATTTTTGAAGTCTTCACACTCTGAAAATCCAAAAAAATGAGACCCTTGAATTTTAGATGTCACATTAAAAAAAAAAGGGGGGGTGGAATTAAGCGAAAGAAACACTGTTTTGAGCTTGTTTCGTAGCATATTCCATGATAGATAATTAAAAATAAACACAAAATAAACATAAATAGCTCAAAATAGACATTTTAACGATTTGTGTTCCAAAATAGCTAGTTGCAGGATCAGCCTTGACTGGGACATTTCTGACACTTGTTTAAAACAGGACCTAACGCTTAAAGATCTTTTCCCTCTACAGAAAAACGCAAACACATCTAAGAACCCCTCCACGGATCAGCTTTAAGAAGCTGACAATTTGTGGATCCTGAAAGCAAAATATGGATACGGTGGAGTTCACTAACCAAGGCAAGCCAGCAAACTGTTGACTTATATATTCACTGCACTGTTTTCCTTTCCTAGATCACCTTCCTGTAACTCACCAACTTGCATCGGCTTCACTAAATCAAGGCAAATCTCTGCGTAGACACACACTGGTTTAAACACGACTGCCAGGATAGCTTGCCTCAGCTTACAGAACATAATAAACCAGTAAGCAGTTTAAACAGATTTAAGAATATCTATGTGCAGATTTACCTAAGTTGGTTAACAAATCTACCTAGTTTAGGCCATGCAACCTTGTCCATCGGATCCAAGCGTTTGAGTGAGGATTCTCACTGCAGGGTCTGCGCACAAAATCCCATCCTCGCTTTTTCCCCCCGCTCTCCCAAGGGCATCTAAGGGAAACATCCTGCTGCTCCTTGTGCCGAGACGCGCTGGAGTTGCTTCCCAGTCAATTGGGTCAACTGCACGAGAACCTGCCTATCTTTTCAGAGGAAACAGTAGGAACAGTATTGCAGGATTATCAGCGCAGAAGCTATTTAGCCTGCTTTTTCCCTGCGGAGCGTACTGGCGCTAGCCCAAAGCCAAGAGAAGCCTAGTTTCTAACCTACATTCCCAGCCAGGTAAATTAGTTCAGGCTTAAAGAACCTCCAAACCAGTTCAGCAGTTTTTTCCTTTGTAAATGACAGGAGCCCAGGTAAAGCGCATGGTGCTGACACATCCTTTATACCTAGACCAGGCCTCCGAGTGCTTTAGAATTTGTCCCACAGCAAAGCCGCAGCATTTAAAATGGTCAGCTTTACATGGAGATGCTGCCGTAGTGGTAAAAACCTGTTCTGCACCACCCTGACTCACATGTGCAAGGGTAGGTATGCAAAGAGTTGAAGCTGTTTACAAGCAAGACGTAATTTTTAATATTGCAGCTACAGGCAAACATCCTATTCCAGATCCTGCTGCGCCAGGGGAAGAGGTTAAAGCTCCCGGCCGTTCTCAGACCGATCAGCAGAGCTACTCCTGTGAATCCTCCCTCGCCCACCGTGGCTCCGACGGGCTGGATCAGCCCCAGGGAGGCAGGCAGAGGGCTCGGCAGCACGACAGCGGGCAGTCACCTCCCAACAGACCATAAAGCACCGGTTCGCTGCAGTGGTATTAAAAAAAAAACCCAAAACCTCAAGATTAGGCTGCTAATATGCTGTGACTACCGACTCTCCTGCTGCCCACCATCACCCAGCTGCTTCCCCATCACAACTCCGCTCCTCCAGCTCTTTAGGTTTAGGCTGGAAGTTTTTGGAAGCAGAATCCACTTTCACTCTATTTTTGCGGCACTCCTACCCCACTGCAAACCTGGTCCGTGCCTGGGGTTCCTGGGTGCTGCAGCTATACAAATAACATAGAACCGCCAATAAAAATCGCTTGTTTGTATCTGCCAGCAATTAAAGCTCATATGTAGAAGTGGTGGCCACGTCTACAGGGTATTACACACCACGTTGGCCTCTCAGGAATACCTGGTAAAAAATATTTACCTGTTAGTCCAAGCCCTTTCTGCTTAAAATCCTGTCTTTAAAGGCAGAATCTAACTTTAAAAACTATTTTTTTTATTCCTCCTCTTTGATCAAAGAGGTAAGAGCCACGCTTCAAAGAAACACAGTCAACTAAGCAAACAAGAATAACTCGTCACATAAACAGTCTCCTTATACAAAATATACTGTTTTTCAACCGGCAAACTATTTATGCAGGAGACGGGATATTTTTAGTAGTAGCACTCACACCTTCACTTCTGGCAATCCCTGCAAAGTCTCATGCAAATTACCCCCCTCAGATTAACAAGCAACAAGGTGCTGATCTCCAGCAGATCTGTTCCTTGCAAATATGCTTATATAATTAAGTAAGCCTAATAATCCTAAAGGCTTCAAATATTTGTAACAGCCCACCCAACAACCATGCCAAGAGACCCAAGACAAGTCAACAGAGGGCACATGTTCCCAAACGCAGACTTTTACAACGTGAGAATGACAGTGATATTGCTCCAATAAATCTACAGTGGAAGTGTATGACTAATTGCATGAATTAGTCATGCAGTTGTGAGCATGTGTCGTAGCATTATCAGAGGGCAAGGCTCGGGTAAAACACGCACGCTAAAAATCAAAGTCGGCCCGTAGTGAATAAGAAGTAAAGGCCTGCCTTCCAAAGAGCCAAACCCCCCGCTCGCCTCTCAGGAAGCCTGTTTGTTTTGGAAGCAAGGATTTGTGCTGCCATATTGTTTGGCAACACGTTTCAAACAACAGATACCCATCTTGAGCAAATAAGTTGAGATTTAACATTTCATCATGCCCATCGGCTTTGAGCCAGGTGCAGTATTGCCAAAGTTACTACTGTTTATTATCTACCATCAAGAGCTGTTTGTCCCCTCAAGTGGCAACTTGAACTTTAATCATTTTCACAAAACAGCGCTGCAAAGCTGCGGATACTACACCACTTACCACGCTTCTCTGCAAATTTGTGGTTTTGCATCCATCTTTTCCTGGTTTACAATGTTTCTCTGCCTGCTGCTGTGCAAGAGGCCTAGGTATATAGCTACAGATGCACCATATACTATGTATACTTCCACATGTAACATATATTTTTTACTTTCTCTTGTACAAGAAAGCAGATGGCCACAGCATACAGAGTTCAGAACACAACAGACATGTTTGGTGAAATTTTCTGCAGGCAGAAGATCACAGCCTCTAAACTACAATGGGACAGTGCATCTCTAGAAAAGTAAATGAAGCATCCTTTTTTTGTTCATATAAATTTACCATCTTGCTACTAGAACTCACCAAGTATGTTATTCTTTATATATATATATATGTATTTATACACACACACAAAAATATATATGTATATCTTGCCAGCCCACACAAACCAGGGGTTTTTTTTTTTCAGTCTAAACCAGCAACACAAAGAATACAAGCCACGAGACAGGGTGAAGAACATACACGCACCACCCACACGAGTCCAAATTTCCAGTTTTAATATACTTTGCTGTGTCACTCTTTTTTCTGGCTATGCCGTATTTGGGTAGTGAAAATTTGCTCTCTACTGTACGCTGATTAAGCTTCCAGCAGAAGCAAGCAGCAGCCCCAGACGGCGCTCCACACCTTTCCACCTCTGCAAACATGCTCTTTCGGGTGCAAAAAAAATCAGGAGACTGTCACCCAACGCGCACGACCCAGTTCTCAGCCACTGAAAGGTCAAAACGCACCTAGGAAACTGGAGGGCTTGAGTGTGTCTAGCAACCTACATCGGAAGGAAACAGCCTTTCCGCAACAGATTTTTCTACCGCTAAATGTCATGTTCCAGCGGCTAGAGCCCCCGCGCTGCACAAACCCGGGCTACCACTTGCATATGCACCGTCAGGTATTTAGGATTATTCGCAATCTGCTGCTGGTCCGCGTCTCTGAGAGAGGAATGAGGCAAATTTAGGGCAAGTGCTCTGCTAGGAGTGGGGAGGCGGACGCCAGCTTCCCCCCCAGCCTCCTGCAGAGCCCCCCCACCCGCCCCAAGCCTGGCAGCCCAGGCCCCCCCCCCCCGAGGACCCTGCTTCCCCACGCACCCTGCCTGGCAACCCAGCCCTTCCCCGCTCCCACGGCCCCAAAACCCACCCGGTACCTCACGGCCACCTCCGGCTCTCCCCGACCGCCCGCCTGCCTTCGCGCTGAACTTACTTGCCTCCGCTGACAACCAGAACCGCCCCGCCGGGGTCGGGGGGTGGTTTTGGGGGGGACATACATACACAACCCGGGGNGCCCGCCCTCCCCTCCCGCCCCGCCGCCAGCTGCGGCGCGGCCGGGCGCCACTCACCTGCCGCCGCTGCCTGGGTGACAGCCGCCTTCCCCCCCGCCGGGGCTGAGGCCGCGGAGCTCAACGGGCAACGCGACAGCGACTCCCCCGGCCAAGNACACACACACACACACACGATGGCACACGCAGACAAAGAGCTGTCACCTAAAACGCCACTAAACGGAGCGTCTTCCCTGCCCAGGGGGGTCCGCGGGCACCCGCAGGCCCGGCCGCGGCCCCGCTGCCTCCCCTCAGCCATCTTCCAGCCGGGAAGGGGCTGGGGTAGGGGAGGGGGGGGAGTGTGAGGAGGAAAACTGCTTTTTTTTCACTTTTTAAATCAACTTTAAATTAATAATAAGGAGTGGGGGGATATTTAGGAAAAGGAGGGCTGGGATTTAACCGCCCGAGGCAGGAGGGGCTCCGCCGCGCAGGGTCCCCCCGGGGCGGCCCTCCTCAGCCCCCCGCGGGGGAAGGAGGGCGGGCGAGGGGAGGGGATGGNGGAGGAGGCCGCCGCGGCCCAGCCCGGATCCCTCCTCCTCCTCCTCCTCCTCCTCCTCCCCCCTCAGTCGCTGCCGGCCGCCATCTTCCCTCCGCCTCCAACCCCCCCCCGCGGCCTCTCGCCGCACCGCGGCCCGGCCCGGGCGGCGGCAGCGCGGGGCGGAGGCGTTGGGGAGGCCGCGGCCCCTCCGCCGCCGCCCCCCGGGGAAGGGGCAGGGGGAGACGGGCGCCATTTTGGTGGTAGAGGAGGCGGCCGGCGGCTGCCCGCCGCGGCCTGCGGGGCTCTGTCAGCGCCGTGCCCCGAGCAGGCGCTGCCCGCTGAGCCCGGGGGCGGGGGGGTCCCTGCCTCGCCGGCCCGGGACCCCTCTGCTGCCATCTCCCACGTCCCCTCGGGCCTGCCCTACCCACCCCTCACACCTCCCCAGTCCGAGGCACGGTGCTGCCCACCCGCCCTAAACCCAGGCCCCGGCTGCCGGGCTGGGCTCAACCAGCCCCAGCCATCCCCCGAGGTGAAGAGGCCTCCTCCGGGCTCTCCTCGTCCCGCTCAGCCGGCAGGAGCTGCTGTCACTGAGGAGAGGCATCTTGTGCTGGAAGTTACCTGTCAGGTTTTGTTTCCCAATCGCCTTCCCCAACGAGGCTTCAAGGAAGACTTAAAAGCCTTCGTCTTGCGTTAGCGTTGTTCTCCATTTAGGCATCAAAAGGGCTGAAACGTGCCTTGGATCAGCCGGGAACACCGAAATGAAGCTCAGTAAGCAGTATGGGGAGATAGAAGGTGCCATGCAGACCTCAACACGCCATTTGGTCTCCTCACCGGCATTTTCAGCTATTTCCACGCAAAGCTGCCGCACATGGGACAGTCACAATTGCTCTGTCGACTATTTTATCACATTCAGGCTGTATCTGGTTACATTATTCATCCTCTCTGTGGAACTGTGAAATCCCCAAACACCTCATGTGTCATGAGGCAAAACAACTCAATGGGCTGAATAGTTAAAATAAACCAGAGCTTCAGGTGGCTCATTTTCCTCCATGGAGGCTCTTTATTCCTCAGGGGCTTGAGAATGCCTGNCAGCGGGGCGCCCCGGCCGGCCTCCCCCCCTTCGCCTGCCCGCCCTCCCCTCCCGCCCCGCCGCCAGCTGCGGCGCGGCCGGGCGCCACTCACCTGCCGCCGCTGCCTGGGTGACAGCCGCCTTCCCCCCCGCCGGGGCTGAGGCCGCGGAGCTCAACGGGCAACGCGACAGCGACTCCCCCGGCCAAGCGGCGGGGGCGGCCCCGGGGGGGCTGCCGGCTCGCAGCAGCCCCCGCCGCGATCGCGGTGACCGGAGCGGTGGCGGCGGCGGGCGCTGCTGGGGGCCCCGGTTCCCGCTGCGGGGCTCCCGGGCACCCGGGGCCCCTTGCCTGGGCGGCGCGGCGCGGCTGCGGGGCTCCGGCTCGCTCGCCGCTCTCCCTCCCGGCGGGACGGGGCGGAGCTGGGCACGGAGGACGAGGGGGGCGGTGTCGGAGGAGGCCGCCGCGGCCCAGCCCGGATCCCTCCTCCTCCTCCTCCTCCTCCTCCTCCCTCAGTCGCTGCCGGCCGCCATCTTCCCTCCGCCTCCAACCCCCCCCCGCGGCCTCTCGCCGCACCGCGGCCCGGCCCGGGCGGCGGCAGCGCGGGGCGGAGGCGTTGGGGAGGCCGCGGCCCCTCCGCCGCCGCCCCCCGGGGAAGGGGCAGGGGGAGACGGGCGCCATTTTGGTGGTAGAGGAGGCGGCCGGCGCCTGCCCGCCGCGGCCTGCGGGGCTCTGTCAGCGCCGTGCCCCGAGCAGGCGCTGCCCGCTGAGCCCGGGGGCGGGGGGGTCCCTGCCTCGCCGGCCCGGGACCCCTCTGCTGCCATCTCCCACGTCCCCTCGGGCCTGCCCTACCCACCCCTCACACCTCCCCAGTCCGAGGCACGGTGCTGCCCACCCGCCCTAAACCCAGGCCCCGGCTGCCGGGCTGGGCTCAACCAGCCCCAGCCATCCCCCGAGGTGAAGAGGCCTCCTCCGGGCTCTCCTCGTCCCGCTCAGCCGGCAGGAGCTGCTGTCACTGAGGAGAGGCATCTTGTGCTGGAAGTTACCTGTCAGGTTTTGTTTCCCAATCGCCTTCCCCAACGAGGCTTCAAGGAAGACTTAAAAGCCTTCGTCTTGCGTTAGCGTTGTTCTCCATTTAGGCATCAAAAGGGCTGAAACGTGCCTTGGATCAGCCGGGAACACCGAAATGAAGCTCAGTAAGCAGTATGGGGAGATAGAAGGTGCCATGCAGACCTCAACACGCCATTTGGTCTCCTCACCGGCATTTTCAGCTATTTCCACGCAAAGCTGCCGCACATGGGACAGTCACAATTGCTCTGTCGACTATTTTATCACATTCAGGCTGTATCTGGTTACATTATTCATCCTCTCTGTGGAACTGTGAAATCCCCAAACACCTCATGTGTCATGAGGCAAAACAACTCAATGGGCTGAATAGTTAAAATAAACCAGAGCTTCAGGTGGCTCATTTTCCTCCATGGAGGCTCTTTATTCCTCAGGGGCTTGAGAATGCCTGTGTTACAACAAAACAAATTGGCCTTAAAAGGCCCGGTCAAACACACGACATCACAAATCCACCCGGTGTGGTCACCCACATTGTCATCTGATCTGGATTTTTGTTTTCCTCAGAAACCCGCACCTTTCTTGGGATCCACACAGTCACCTCTGAGGTTCTCTGCTTCCCAGCAAAAGCCCATGTAAGCTTTATTTCATAACTGCCTCCTTATCTCTGGAGCACCTGTGAAGGGGATGGGCAGGGTAAGCCTGAGTTAACCCTTCGGCAGGTAAAGGGCCAGGGGGTATCGATCGCAGGCTTATTAGTTTTCTGGCATTTTGGGATCAGTAAAACTTTTCTTGGGCTATTTTATATTCATTCCAACCTGGCTAACAGTAGGTGCATTCGTATATAAAACACTGTATGTTTTGTCCATCTTCTACTAGAGAAACAGTGAACTTTTTTTTAGAAGAATTTCGGGTCTGAGAACGAAAGCATGAAACTGAGCGGGGAAGCGGTGGAGAAACAAGACAGAGGAGAGCAGCGACCTGAGATCACGCACCCACAACAAATCCTCTTCTGCAAAACTCGCGCTGTCCACGAGGTAACGAAGGAATGCTTCTGATTCTCCTTTAATTGCATTCTTGGTAGGGGCTGAGGCAACATTCACAGCCGCTGCATGCTGCTGCATGACCCTTCGTTGCAACACATCTAGGTGGAAGTGCTAATAGATTCCTTCTGCTCCTGTTCACCTCATGGCAGCAGCGAGGGAAGGAAGCTGTGTAAAAGTCCCCGAGTCTTCCTGAGCTGCCAGCTCTCCACTGCCTCTGCAGGCTATGCCCACTTTGGTTTTATTCAGGCAGAAAATGCTCAGCCTTCACGACTAATACAGAGCTTGACGTTAGAATATTTCCCCTCCATGAATTCCTCCCGAGAAAGTAATATATGAGCTAATCTCAGGCGGTAGGGATATTGTAAGTTTTCAGTGATATTAGCACTGAGAAGCATAAAACCATTTTTATTACTTTAATCTGCAAGTTAGTTTTTAAATGGAATGCAGGTATAAACAATGCCATTTTTAAGTACATTACAGAGCTGTCAGGCTCTGACAATTTAAATGCATGAGACTTCAAAAGGTATTATGAAAAAGATTAAATGTCTCATTGAAATACACATGAAATAAAAATGAAATCCATCAGCAAAATGAAATTATTTCAAAACTTCCTAGAATTAAATCCAAAACAAAGGCCTCTCCCACCAGGTAAGTGAAACTCTTGTGGGTGAAACTTTATCTGAGAGCAGCTTTAATTTCCAACTGACTTCAAATGACAAATCGTTTACTGTTGTTAGATCTTTCTAGCCTGAGCGCTTTGCAAAACAAGATGATATGATTATCTTCATTTTACATATACAAAGCAGTGTTTAAGAGGTTTAAGCAGAGGTCAAGCAACAAGTGAGAGATGGAATCTCCAACCAAAACACCATCGAGGTTTCCTGGTTGTCCTGTACCCTGCCATAAAACCTCTGTGTGACACTGTCACCTGTAGCCCTTTTTCCGTACAACTTACTTGGGCTAAAGGCCATTTTCAGGCTTTATTTCGGTTTACGAAGCAGGCTATTTTAAGAGTTTCTTGTAAGCTGCAAGTAGCCGTAGTACAGTCGTTAATCTAAGAAGGCAAAATTAATAGTGTGGAGTCCTTTAAAGCTTCTTGGCCAAACTCAGCATTGTAATAAGTAATAAATAATTTCTTTGATGGCAGTATTGCCTCCGCTTCGTATGAGTATGGTTCTTTAGAGCTGAGTATGTGCTTGACTCTGTTTCAGGCTGAGCTCCTCTGTTACTACCAAGTTGCTTATCCCCTAAAAATGTAATAGAAATGTTAAGATTGGTCTGAATGGGGGGTTGAACAGGAATGCCGGGTGTGGGAGCACCGGGAGGAGCAAATGGCAGGAGAAGGGTAGATGACAGCGTTTGATGACAGCGTCTGGACTAGCAAGTCACTAGGATTGCAGCATGCATCCACCTGGACAGGAGGACTTGGGGGAGGAGGGTCTCTCCAGAGGGTGAAGCATCACTATCAGCTTCTACGACAGCTAAAAGCCAGCATGTGGAAGAATTGAGACCTGAGGATGAACATCCCTTGTCATAGAATCATAGAATCACAGAATCACTAAGGTTGGAAAAGACCTCTAAGATCATCAAGTCCAACCGTCAACCCNGTGCCTTGTCCTCCAGCTCATCCTGAGATGAGACAGAGCCCTTTCAGCCCAGAGACAGAGGCCAGATGAGACAAGCACTTTGGCACCTGAAGGGACTACCTGGACACTACCTGGTGCTTCTGAGCACGCATGAGAATATGATTGAAATCAGCTTGGTTTTAATTTGTTTCCACCCTCTAAGGTCTCAGGTGCAGGTGTGCCGTGTTGTTGCTGCAGCGTTGTGCCATCATTTCCTGCGAGACAGTCTTTCTGCTAGTGTTCAAGACCAACAAAGGTATGAAAGTTTGGGGGTTTATGCAGCAGAGGATGGATTTCACGAAAAAAAAAAAAAGGCACCGAGCCACAAGCAGGACGCTTTTAACACACTAATTTAACACCTTTCCTGACCCTCTTACTTTTTCAACTTTGCAAACACTGAAATTAATACACAACCCCATTAAGGTTAATGAGTTGTTTCGAATTCAGACACCTACTTAGCCCATGCCAGTTCATGCAAGCACCTTGGCCTCGCTGCAGAGTGCGGGGCTCGAAGAGCGGCAGCACGCCTGGAGGAAATCCTTCCCCAGGATGGTTGTTGGAGGCAGCGCCTGCTCCCAGCACCACTCGGGGAAGCCTTAATGAAAAGCAGCTCATCAGCAGTTACGTAACCTAATGATAATCCGGCTCAGGCCAGGCAATACTTAAAGCCACAGCGTCTCTCTGCCGTGACCTATTTTATGCTCGATGCAAGGGTAAAAGTATGTGGTTTGTAACTTTGCTGGGTCTTTTACCGCGGAGTTATTGTCTGTCAGTAGAAAAGCCCCCTGCACACGTTTCTTCTGCTTTCCTGGCTGCAAAGCAACCACTTCGGATTTGTCAGTGGCTTTTTATGGTATCGGCTCCAAGCACAGGCACAGCAGAGAGCAAATTGTAAACAATTAAAAGGAAAACACTTAATGTCCTGCAGGAAACTCAGCATACTTTAATTTCAACTTCAGAAGCTGCAGAGGGTCGGAGGGTATGTTGCAAAGCACTTCTAATGCCATGTTGAACCACACAGAAAGCTTTTGTGTTTTTATTAGACCTCAGAGAACAAAAATGTATGCTTCCACATTCCAGGGTCATATTTACATTTGACTTAAGAAATTCATTAAGATTGCACTGGCATAACTCAAACTTGTACGACTGGCCAGCCCCCTGTAATAATTTTTTTACCTCTCAATCTGCAGAAGTATCAACAAGAGATTAAACGTAGAGATGTTGTTTCAGATCTCAGCATTTAATCTGACCACAGATGGTGTCAAAAGAGGGACAGCCATATAAAACAGCAACAGATTTTTTTCCTAAACAATCACTTTTTTGTTTAATAAAGATAGAGAACAAGCGGCCAAATTTAAAATACAGAGAAAATCTGAGTTTCCTCCAGTTCCTCTCCTAGAGAGCTTTGAAACATTATTCTGATTTCTATTAATGATTAATAACATATTTATATTTCTGTACTTAAGTTATTATTGTTACTATTATTAATTCCCATCTTTCATAGGATAAATATTCCGTTCCTTATGACACTAGATGAGTTAATGACACAGCTGCTTGCGAAAAGCAGGTTATAGTGTTGTGCTAACTATAAGAAATACTGCCTGTTACATGCAGATATACTAATTTTGGACGACAGTTATGCTCACGCAGAACTGTATTGTTTTCAAATAGATGATACCAAAGCTTTATATTTACTACACAAGGAATACCAGGCTTTGCAAAAATATACTACCAATCACAGCACTTAGTGCCGACAGGTTCCTAGAGCAGGTCATGTGGATCTGCCGATCTCTTATGGGTTGAAAAAATTGTTCAATCTAATTTGGAGCGTTTTCTAAAACCTGATTTTTAATACCCACATTAAACAGCTTAAGGTCAGAAATTAAATTAGTTTTAAAAATATTTACAAAACTTCATGTTGGTAGAAATATTTCATGACATTTAAAAGGAAAAATAATAATTATAAAAAATGTAGTGATCGTGTTTGTTGGCTTTTGAAACGTCTTCCTGTGGAGTCTGCAACCAAAACACTGCTGCATTGTACTAGCATTTAAGAAACAGAAAGTGGAACTAAATGTAGATTATTAAAATAGTGCGGCTGATTATAAACTCTAAAGGGAAATCATGTAACCTCATTTCCTTATCTCATCTGAGCAAAAGGCTAAAAAAAAACGGGGTGGGGAAATACACTTCTTCGGTTTTAGTCATCTCAAGTATTACTAATCACAGAAGTAAAAAATATTTTTAAATGCATTTAAATATGTTTCAGAGCCCTTTAAAGTGGTCTCATTAGATGCAAAGGAGTTGGTTCTAGATGATTAAGGGGTAAGGGTTAAACAGCTCCTCTCAGCCCCGTTAAGGTACCCAGCCTTTGCTGCGCTGGGTCAGATCACGTTGGCTATCAGTGCCTGTGTTTGCCTGTATCTGCGATTCAGCCCCGCTTGTAATGTGCTTGGCTAATTGGATAACACTGAATATAGAAGAAAAGAGTATTTTCTCATTCTTTCCTCATGGTATATTTTGTTGTTGGCTTTTAGGTGGCCTGTGTAAAAAAGAATCAATTGTTTCAGTCTGTTCTAACTCCCATCAGAGTTGGTATAACTTGTCCTTTTTTGGCAATCATGCCAGAGAGACCAAATGCTGAATGGGGAATAAAGCCGAGCTATTCTCTAACCCTATAGAGATGATCCCACTGAGAACACCCTCTATTTACTCATCTGCACTTAAAGACTGCCGGTTTTATTCAGATATCTACTCAGCTTGTGAAATATTTTCCTTAACCTACTTTTAATGCCTTTGAAGTATCATCTGCTTCACTAGTTTGAAGAGCACTAAAGCCCTCATGCAGCCAATAGGCACTTAAGTTCTTACTTTTAAACCCAGGAGTAGTTCCGTGGGGCACACAAGACCTGCCGCCATTAGACAGACCTGTCAGTCCGTCTACCTCACTCCGTTGTTTCCAACAGCACGCAACACCAGATTCCTGCTCCTACGCCTCGTCTCCATCTCCCCACCCTCAATGCATTAGGAAGAGAGAAAAGGGTTGATGCTACCACAGCAACTTCCCCACTAATTGGGGATCTTGAATCATCGTGGCTACCACCAGCGTCCCTTCCACCACCGGTGCTGACACCACCGCGGCAATCACCAGGTGTCTGTTGCGTCTGTCCCTCTCGATAGAGGTTTAACACGAAATATTTCCTATTGCCTAACCATTAGGAGCAGGACTGCACCAGGTGGAAGAAAAAACATTTTTTCCAAAAAACTTTGTTGGCCTTTGCTATGAAGATCCTGGGTATCTTGTTATCCCCAAAAATGCCTCGGTCTGCTAAGCTCCCAGCCACTGTGAAATCCTCTGCAGTTAATTAGGTAAGGACCTAGTGTACCTAATGTACCAGAGACCCCTGCAGAGGCGGGTGCGTTAACCTGGAAAACAGATGCACCAGAAGTGATTAGAAATGCAAGAGAAAATGGAGGAAGCGGTCAAGGAGAGAAGGAAGAGGTGAAGGTGGTGCTTCAGGAGTACAAAATGCAGGACAAACGGGAAGCAGTATTTGTAGTTAAAGGGGATGAGCTCTTTGTCATCTCCAATCAACAAAGTACAAAGGGAAGCTGGGTACCCTTGTCAACCTGAAATTTCTAGATCATGAACAAAATTTTCTCCATTTTGTCCTTCCCAGGTAGCGTAGAAGAAGAATGAAGAGCCATTGAATATTAAATGTTGATTTTCTCTTCTTTGGTTGCTTTTTGTTCACCATTTGTGTATATTTAATAACTTTCTTTGTTGGTCAACCGCTATGACTGAAGTCAGAAGCAAGAAAGGAATGGGAGCAGAGCAGGGGCAGGGAAAATAGATACAATTTGAAGCAATTCCAGCCTAAAACATGGGCAACTCTGTTTCTCTTGGTGCAGGTGTCTCCTCATATTGATAATTGTTACCCCTTCCGCTGCTTTGAAGATGACAAAGTTTTTGCAATGGATCACTAACATTGTTAACACTTCAGGATGCTGCAGTTTCTGAGTTCATGGAAGGTACAATGTGGGGGTTAAAAATGGTGATAACCTAACTCAGAGAGGTTATCCTTATTCCAGCTGGTTGAAAATTAATGTAAATGAGAGGAATTATAATGGAGCTTGGACATCTAAGTGACCTGAGACATATGAATGGAGGGTACCACCACCTAGGGTTAAACAATGTAAAATCCCAGAATACGGTGGTAACTGGAACCAGAATTAAGACATGTTTAGATCATGGCTTTCTCCTTTTGAAATCAAGGATCCTTCCTGAGAAAAAGAAACCCATAGGTTTAGCAACACAGACTTCCCTGCAGTGGCAACAAGGCAGCGGAGTGCCCCACTGTTGCATCACAAAAAATATTTTGGGGTTTTTTTCAGCGGCAATGTCTAGCAAAAATGTGGCCCCTAAGTAAAGGAAATATTTACACCAATGGACTCAGGAATGGGTTGGGTGTAATAGTATATAACATTGTGAAAGGCCTAAGTGATACTGTTTTATAAGCTGAAAGTTTTAAACTCCTCCGTTATAGAAAAGCCAAGAACTGCCTAAATTAGGTGGTACCACACATCATTTTCAATGACAATGAATGTCAAATTTAGGAATCAAATGAAACTTTAATTATGTCACATTGGGACCATAAAACATGGACAAAAGCAACAGAAACATGCAAATTTTATACAAGAAAAAGGATTAAAACTGGAGAATCTTGTTAGCATTACTACAGCCTGTAGCCGAATGCAACTGTTTGCGGTTGAGATTACTGATAGCATAGCAGGCTCCCTCAGTAATGGCCTCTTACCACAAAAATATCTATCAGCATAAACATATATTATGTAAAAACTGATGTCGACGTTGATTTAAGTTCCAATCCTGGAAATGAAATGGAACCACATTGTGAACAGACATGTGAGCTAAGGTATTATGCGTACAAAAAAAAAAAAATGACTGCCAGATAATGTATGTCTGGGCAAACCGCACTTGCATTGCCCAAATGATTTACCAGTCACTATGGCTGGTCAATATTAAAGCTCAATAGTTTGGTAACGGTGCACTGACAGATTTAGAAACACACTGTGAAAATGGAATTAAATAGGTCCTACTAAATACAGTCTGAAAGATCTTGTGCTTCTAACGAGGCGATAAATACTTGTGCGTGGCACCAACTAGTAATTAATGATTCTTGGATACATGACACAGGAGATGGGAGCCCTGTTTGTGTTGTTTCTCTGCATCCCCTTGCGTAGGGTCACATCAAACAGCTGACACCCCCCCGAGTGCAATGCGTGCGTAATGTCTCTAATGCAGATAAAGGGGTAGAACCCATGCGGTATTGATCTTCTGGTACAGTCCAGACTGTCTACTATGGGATCCCTTGAGTAAACTTACTACTGAGTCACAACAAATACAGTGAGGAGCTAAAGCGTTGGCAAACTGACAGTAAGCACGAAATCTTTCTATGAAGTTAGTTTGCAAGTTGCTCACCCAAAGCCATAGCTGCACTGCAGTTAGCTTAGCATCCTGTAATTGTCTTATTTAGGCCTAAATGCCAGCTTTTGTTCTCCTCGTCTCATAACAAGATATCATCAGTTCGCCCTCACGTACTATTTAATATTGTTAGGAGGATCATGCTCATTGCCGTGAGCAGCTCTGAATCCCCTCCAGTTCTGCAATACCCTGTTTGAGCCAGGATTAGAGACATGCAGCTGTGAATTTCCACAAAGATGCTGTATGCGATTCCTCTACATACTATCTTTTGTGTAACCGAAGAATTTGCTTGCTTGTTTTCTATCAAATTGCTTACTGAGCAGAGCCCTTCACAGATCTGTCTACAATGATGTGCTTGTCCTTTTCCTGAAAGATGTAGTTTAAGAGTAGTTTTTCTCCCAGTGCGTATTCCATTGCAGTTCTCACCCATGTTACCTACCACCATGTCACTGCTGATTTGATTTGCATCAATCCCTTTGAAAAAGGCCGGTGTTTTCTCTAGACACTGCCAGACCGAGCCCCACCTGCAAATCCTGTCTTTACTGCCCCTCTCCCAATCAGGCTTTCAATAAATGCATTAAAAACTAGACACACTAATCTGAAGCAGCAGTAATGTTAGCCTCGTAGTCAAGATGAAAACCCACCATTTATTTCTACTTTTTTTTCTAGTCTCCTAACGCTTTTTGGTGCAGGGCTCCAGCTCCCTGATTTCGGGGGAGCCGGTGCTGTGCTGCGATGGCAAGGTGCAGGTGAGCTGTTGCGAGACAGAGAGAACGGGAAAGACAAGGAGATGACAGTTCAGAAAGAGGAAAGAAGAGACCTCAGTGGTGCAGAAAGAAACCATGGGACGTCCATACTGAAGGGGAATGCCTGCTACAGAGAGGAAGATGGAGAAATAAAGTCAGATTGGAAGAAGAGTGGGAATAAGGAGGAGAAGTAGTAGAGTGAAGAGAAACTGGAGTTCGTGTCTTCATTTAATAGCAGAAACTCTGTGTGGTCTGGGGTAGCTGCGTATGCCCAGATCCATCCCATCTTGTTTTAGCGCTCACTGCGGCACCCAGGCTTCCTAAGCAAGTTATAGAATCACAGAATCACAGAATCACTAAGGTTGGAAAAGACCTCTAAGGTCATCGAGTCCAACCGTCAACCCAACCCCCCCATGCCCACTAAACCATGTCCCCAAGCGCCTCATCTACACGTCTTTTAAATCCCTCCAGGGATGGGGACTCCACCACTGCCCTGGGCAGCCTGTGCCAAGGCCTGACCACTCTTGCAGGAAAGAAATTTCTCCTCATGTCCAACCTAAACCTCCCCTGGCACAACTTGAGGCCGTTTCCTCTCGTCCCATCGCTGTTACTTGGCAGAAGAGACCGACCCCCCCTCGCTCCAACCTCCCTTCAGGCAGTTGCAGAGCGCGATGAGGTCTCCCCTCAGCCTCCTCTTCTCCAGGCTGAACACCCCCAGTTCCCTCAGCCGCTCCCCATCAGACTTGTGCTCCAGGCCCTTCCCCAGCTCCGTTGCCCTTCTCTGGACACGCTCCAGCCCCTCCATGTCCTTCTTGTCGTGAGGGGCCCAAAACTGAACCCAGGATTCGAGGTGCGGCCTCCCCAGTGCCCAGTACAGGGGCACGATCCCCTCCCTGCTCCTGCTGGCCACACCAGTGCTGATACAGGCCAGGATGCCGTTGGCCTTCTTGGCCACCTGGGCACGCTGCCGGCTCGTGTTCAGCCGCTGTCGACCAGCCCCCCCAGGTCCTTCTCCTCTGGGCACTTTCCAGCCGCTCTTCCCCAAGCCTGGAGCGGTGCCTGGGGTTGTTGTGGCCCAAGGGCAGGACCCGGCACTTGGCCTTGTTGAACCTCCTCCATTGGCCTCGGCCCATCGATCCAGCCTTTCCATCTTGTCTCATCCCTCTTCAACACCAAGAGCCCCTGGGCAAGCTGCCCTGTGGCAAATGTCTCGGCTCTTCCCTTGGGTTCACGGGGAACCCTGTGCAGCTGGGTCTCTAATTTCCACCCCACCACCAGGTCTCTTAACACCAGAGGACACAAATCCCTGCCTCAATTCCTCTAAGTCGCACACCTCAGTTTGCAAAATGGTGGCAACAGAATTTCTCTTCCTTCGGGGGGGTGTTGTAAGGATGGGTTCGAAAAAGGTTGGGAGGCATTTGTCGGTAGAGACATGAAGGAGGACAGAAGTGAAAGAGAGTGGAGAAAAGAAATAGTAAGAAATAAGAAGAATTAAAGGTCAGTTGGAAAAGAACTGCATCTCATGGAGAGCATTTTAAAGAAACAGAGGGATGAACACCAGTCTGAAGAAAACACATTAAATGAGGAAAATTGCAACAACAAAAACATGGAGAATAGGAAGAGAAAAAGAAGAAAAGCCCAAAGGGACCATAAAGTGATTCTTTATTTTTATGGAGACTTTCCACTTCTTTATTCAATTTTTTGAATGCAAGTTTTATTAGTGGTTTTGGCTCTGCCCTTGCAAACAAATCAGGCAGCACTACCAACAGCAGACTGGGAGGAGGTGAGATGCTCTAGGAAGTGGCACATCATCCTCTTTCTCCTTCTGAAAAGCTGGCTGGGTTAACCCCGCTGCTGGGAAGATCTGCCAAGGGGCCATGGATGCTGGTATTATAGTTGTTGACTGGCTTCCTAGAAAGCATAACCTTACTCTGTATAGGCTCTTTTTGCAGAGTTTACCTTGCTGAAAAGACAGAAAATACTGTAAGAAAAGGCTGATGCAATTCCATTACTGATACGACACCTCCTCATGGGAAAGTGCACGTTGATATTACATTGGCTACGAAGCAAAAATTAATTACGGTTGGACTCAATGATCTTAAAGGTCTTTTCCAACCTAAATGATTCTATAAATAGACTATGAAATAGCAAATAAAATACAGATTATTAAACCAGCACTGTACAGTTGGAAATGTCCATATAATGAATATTTCTTTGCCCTGAAGTTTTCTGCAACCGTTGGAACCATCTTGATAAACACAGTTTGGGATAATTGGGGAAATTTTGATGCTGGAGAGTTATGCCAGAAGTTATTACCTAAATTACGAGTACAGGCCTTGGGTCTTCAGGATTTTGCCGTGCCCATATACATGCGCGTGTATACTGGGAGGGAGGGGAAGAGGTTCTTTGTGTTTTGCTCAGCGAAGGAGGGCAGAGATTGTCCTGGGAGGAGCCTCGTGGTATTTTGGTATTTTCTTGCTGCAAAGAGCTGAGGAATCGGCTCACAGAAGTCAGGCAGGTTTTGTGTTGGAAGCACAGGGCTGAGAGCTGGGGATGGGGATTGTGGACACGGCTACGCTGCAGACGTGACTTGAAAGTCTGAGGAAGTCAGAAGTTGCTGTGGCTGTCTCCTCACTGGTAGAACTGAGGGTGACAATACTGACCAGATCACAAGGTTTAATTTGTATTTGCATAGTGCTTTAAGATCCTGGCATCAAAATGTTGCTCCTTAGCTCAGGGAAGATACTTTTCTCTGTGTCAGGATTTCTCCCCAGCACGTCTCAGGTTCTTTTTTGTTGGTTTCTTGGTTTTTTTAACTCTGCCTTCCTGTTCCCTTAGAGGTTTGATTTCTCATCTTTGTACTTGATCTTCTACATCAGAGAACTACTGCTGCTACAGCCATGCAGTGCTCTCTCTGCCCGTGCAGACGACAAATTAATCTAACATTTCACGTCGGAGAAATACTTATTATTTCTTCTATCCCTTTTGTTCTCGTAGTCATGGCGCTTCTCGAATTGTGCGGCTGGCCTCCCCGAGGAAGCTCTGCTTTCTTCCCAGAGAGACCACAGCAAGTCCAAGGACAGTGAAAAATGGAATATTATTTTCTTGCTGGCTTAGTGATTTTCATTTAGGATTCAGCAAATGCAGAGCCATCTGCTATGCATGAAATATCCAATAATAGTTCTCCAGTTGCTGAATTCTGAGTGGAAACAAGCCAGCAAGGGAGGCAGAGAGCCTGGCTTGCCTCGAACCTCCTCTGTCAGCGTACACAGGCAAACTGCACCAAAGTCTTTGCCACCTGATCGTAGTGGTATTTCCAAAAATACAGGTAATTTGAAGACGGAACTGGAGGTCAGAGGAAGAGGACATTCAATTTTCCCTCTCTTGGTGATCCTATATATTGTTTTTCTTTATTTAATAGGTGTATGGTGACACGGTGCCTTACGAAACATAAAATAACAATGTTTGCTCATGGAAGGTCTGATTCTCTCCCACCAAAGCCAGTAGGATCTTCATCAAACATAAAAATGCTGTGAGCAGGTTCAGAAGCTAAAATGTTATCCTTAAGATCCAAGTCAATGTATGATAAGTGAAAAGAGATATAGAAATCTTGGCAGCAGGCAACTTAGTGTATAAAAGCTACTTTCAGCTTTTCATGCTCAAATCTGCTTTGTTTCCCTGCAGACCCACGGCATTTCGGGTGCTCCTTCCAACAGACAGCTCTGCTTTCTGCTGCTTTCACTGAGCTTTCCTGCTTTTGCTGAAATTCTGTAATCTTCCCTCCTTTCCTGAAGTTAATACTGTGTTATCTGCCAAATTAGCTAATAGTACTCACTTAAGTCGTTGGTTTTAGAGCTGTTGGGCTGCACAATTAAATGGGCATGATTCAAAGTTTTGCCAAAGCCACTGTTTCGGATATCAGCGCTGCTGGGCAGACCTTACCTGGACTGAGGACTTTAGCATTAGCCCAGCCACACTGATATAGTTAAATTGATGCAAACCTCATGTTAGTATAAAATTGATGTAAATCATGGCTCGCCAAGAGCGCGGTTTGTGAATACTTGACCGGAGCTCTGCTAAAGGCTGAATTACAAGAGGAAAGGACTTGGCTTAGACAAATTTGTGCCTAGGAGATTGTAGGTCCGTAGAACATAGAACAGCCCAGGCTGGAAGGAACCTAGAAAGATCCGCTGGTCCAGGGAAGGGGAACCTAGATGAGATTGTCTAGCACCTTGTCCCATCATGTCTTCAAAACCTCCAGCGACGGGGACTCTACCTCATCCCTGGGGAGGTTGTTGCAGTGATTGATTGTGCCCACTGTAAAAAATGTCTTTCTTTCTGACTTATTTTTCTTACTTTTCTTACTTTTTCTTGGCAGCTGTAATGACAATGCAATTCTTTAGGTGCAAATTCTGCAGCTCCGTGGGGAGATCTGGACTTTGCAGCGGATCGTTTGCCTGCACAACCATGAATTTCACTGATTTCTGTAGGTGAAAGAGGGCTGTAATAAATCATAGGTGCAAGCATCTGTGGTGGGAAGGAGGAGGACCCCAGCCCTGCATGGAGAGGGTGTTGGGTGCTGTGCTATGGGTGCTGGCAGCCCCTGGGCTGCACCATGGGGCTGGGACCGCCGTTCCCCCAGCTGCAGAGGGGAGCGGTGACCTGCAGGCACCACCTGGTAAAGGATAACCCTTCATTTCATAGCCAGCCTCATCAAAATTAACATAAGCAGGAGGGCCAAAACACAACGATTTCTGTCTGGTGCTCTCTGCAGGACTGCTGTACAGGGGAGGTGATGCTCTGCAGGTAACTACAGAGCAGGCAAAGCAGGAAAAATCTTCCTGGTTTATCCATAAATGTATATATTGTAAAAAACCCAGGAAGTTCTCCTGGTAGCGAGTGAGCAGATACGCGTTTGCACACCCTCTCCGGCAGCAGCCGCGCTGCAAGCGGAGGGATGCTGAGAAGGAGAGAGGGGATGCAGCGAGCCATGGCTAGTATAAAAGAAGGCTGTGTACTGACATAATTTCTGTTCCTAGTTCAGCCCATATTAGTAAAATCTCCAAGAGTTTGTAGTTCACAAGCCTCTGCTTCGTCCTCGCAGGTCAAACAGCTTGATGCTTCACTAAGATAAGCAGCATGGGCACGTCCAAGCCAGATTCCTTTGGGTTTTGCAGCTCTGACAAGGCATTTGCCTTTTGGAGAGCTCCAAGGTTCACGTTGCGTCTTCCAGGGAACGGGCAACGCTACCTCCCAAACTGGGCATCCCTACCCCAACGGGGCATCTTCACTGATATTAGGGGCGTTATCTCGTTAGATGGTGTAAAAGTAGGCTGGGAGGTTGGAGGGTGACAGCCAGGAGCCAAGGCAGGAGTGTCAGCCCTCTTCTCCAGGCTGAACAACCCCAACTGGGACTGTTTAGTCTAGAGAAGAGGNTTCTATGATTCTAACTCTCTCAGTCTGTCCTCACAGGGGAGGTGTTCCAGCCCTCTCATAAATTTGTGGTCCATGATGCTGGGACCCTTGATCACACCATGTTATAGCGCAAAGACACTAAAGGGTAGAGTTGAATGTGTTCAAGCAGGATGGGAGGTGAGTAGCAAAGAAAACAGCATCTGGATCAGTGCGTGTTGCTGGATGGGACATCGCAGACACCACTGGTCAGCTCTTGGCTGATGGTAGACGAAGCACAGGTTGACTTGTTTGGGTGCAAACACTCATAGTTTAGACCCTGGATTTGAATCCCCCCCCATTTATTTCATCTGCTCAGGAGATGTCAATGTCTGGGGCAGGAGCTCCTGACGGGTGCTGGTGAGACATCCAGGGCAGAGTCCCGCTGCGGGGTGAGTTCAGCCCTTCCCAGCCCCTGAACAGCAGCTATTTAATGCGATAAGCTGAAAAATAGCATCCTTCAGGCCAAGGAAATCAGAGCTGCTAATAGTCTGCTTACCCCAGAGCCACCCTGCGCACTGTCTAGAATGAAAGAAGAAGCCAACAGGAAACGTAATTAAAGCAAAAAGAGAGGATTTCAATCAAAATTGCCAATTTGGCTCCGATTCTGAACTTCCCCAACTGAAGAAATTCAGATCTGCAAGTCTGTTCTGGACCATTTATCAGGACGGCTTCTCTGAAGAGCGGGGCTCCCCGTCTCTTTCTTGGGTATGACCTTGGCCAAAATAAAACCAGAGGTTATTGAAAGCATCTCCTGGAGGCGCAGCGCCTGCTCTGCAAGCACATGAATGTCCCCAGACCCGTGGACAAGGTGGTGTTTCTAATTTTGCTGAGAGTGATGCCTTGGATTGCTTCCAAGTCCTAATCAATCAAAAGCATCTCGGGGCTGTGTGGAGTTGAGCATCTTCTCTAGCAAAAGCAAAGAGCTCCTTGAGCAACCACAGAAATGCCAAGGGAGGGCACGTGGCAGAAAAGCCGGAGCAGGAGGCGCGATGCAGCCGGTGAAGTTTGGGACTGACAGAATGACATTACGGAGAAAATTCCATTCCAGAATGAAGCAAAAAAATACTGCAAAAACTTTACTAAAGATGATAATTGCTTTTATGAGAGCTGCCAAGGATCTGTTGGCAGGGGACTGAAAATGAGGCAGAATAAAAGAGGAAAGGGAACAGCGCAGTGAAGAAATTAATAGTGGGAGTGGTGCCTTTTCACATTTAATTCTCCTGTTGAATTTACGGTTAGAAGGGGCTGTGTTTTGGGGGAAGTCATTGACAGTGACACTTCCCAATTTGCTCTCCAAAGCAAGATTTGAAACCACGCGCCCTTGCCACATCCTTAGGAGAAAGGTAAATAAAATTATCGCCCTTTCAACGCGAGGTGGTGAGAGCGAAGCCTCAGTCAGATCCGCGGGCTGAGGAAACTGGGGACCTTCAGGGATTCGCACCAGTTTCCATCATCTGCCAATTTTCCCAGGAAAGCTTTGCCGCCACTCCCAAGGCTCGGTGACAGGTGTGACGAAGAGCTAGGAGATGAATTAAGGAAATCTGAACTCCTGCTTCATGCTACGAGCCAAACTCGCACCAATTTCAGTGGAAAACGGGGTCCTGTGCACACACCAGCCATACGCTCCCAAGGAGCCCAGTCCAGCATCTTCTGTGAACTGGTCCCAGTCCTTCAGAGGGGTCTGGGGAGTAGGAAATGCTGGAGCCAGGAGGAAAAAACACTGCATGGACATGACTTATGGGAAGGTGGTAGATATGATGTGCCATCACCCATTGCAGCAAGGTGCAAAACGCGCTGGTGGTGATTTGGCACCCGGTGCAAACGGAGGGGAGGTCAGTGGCTGTGCCGGAGCCAGGAAAATGGTGTATGGGGTGATCACTCTATGAAACTCTATGTCTTTGGAACTCCAAAATAGGGGATCCCAGCGTGTACAGGATGCCGTGGGCATGGCAGAAATTCAGGGGGCTCTGGGGGTTCCCCTGAGCTCCTGGGTGGTTTTGCTTGTCTCGGGTCTGGTTCACGCGGGAAGGTGTTTGGCCCCGAGATCCGAAACGCCTGGCTGCACCGGGAGAGCTGCCACCGCCGCCGCTCCCCGCGCAGGCACCCCAGCACCGACCCTCGCTGGACAGCGGTGGATTAACAGCAAGAGCCACAATATTATCCCAAAAACTGAGAAAACTCATCTACTGGCACAGTCCCATCTACATCAGCCTTCCTGAGTTCACTGCTGCCTTATTTTTCACACCCCTCTGTAAAGCAGGTGCTCCAGCAAGTCTCTGCAATAGGGAATTTTCTTGGGACAAAGGGTTTTCCCTCACACATTTATATATCTGATTGCATAAATATAAAAATGAGCATAGGTTTTATTGCCCTGAATGTATTAGCATCCCCTAAAACACCAGCCAACCTCTGGCAATGGGGTTCGTTAGCGGCACAAAGATTTATTCATAGCCATGCGATTTCCTTCTTAGAATAAAATTTCAGGGTTTTCTTGTCATTCTCCCATAGGTCACATAACTCAGAATACCACACGCCTGACGTCTTCAGTGATGACGACGGCTGCATCTTTCATCTGTTGTTTAACGGCGTCTGAGTCTGCTTATCTCGTTATTATACCCAGCACGATGGTATCTAAGGAGGCTAAAAGAAAAACTACTCCATCCAAAGGGAAAATCTAAAATCAGAAGTTCTATAGACTGTTCCTAATCTGCAGGATGATCCTTTTCCATTCCACTAATGATTTTAAATAGATGAGTTTTCTGGCCCAGGCATTAGCTATTAATGAAACGGCCCCATTCATCTGCAAACGCGGTGATGCTGTGTTCAGCGTAGGGTTACTGGAGGATGGTGCAAGCGGATTGTACCGTTATCTTACATTTTGCTAATCCATGCCTAGACCCTAACATAAATTAGGGCATTTCTCAGTTTGCTTTCTCCTCCTTAGGGCTCCAAGGGGCGGTTTGAGAGCTGGGGATAACTCATACAGAGTTACACAGACCCTGCCGGCCTCCTTTTAACCATGATATACATTTTTTAAACATGATATACATACTTTTTAATAGGGCCTGTAGCGATAGGACAAGGGGTAATGGTTTTAAACTAAAAGAGGGTGGATTTTGACTAGATATAAGGCAGAAATTGTTTCCATTGAGGGTGGTGAAACCCTGGCAGAGGTTGCCCAGAGAGGTGGTGGATGCCCCATCCCTGGGAACATTCCAGGTCAGGTTGGACGGGGCTCTGAGCAACCTGATCTAGTTGAAGATGTGCCTGCCCACGGCAGGGGGTTGGACTAGATGACCTTTGAAGGTCCCTTCCCACCCAAACCACTCTATGATTCTACGTGCAGTGGATGCTCTCAGAGATGCTGCTTCTCCTCCTTCCCCCTCTGCTCACCCCCCAGCATTTCACCTCCAGAAGCCACCGCAGAAAATGAGGAGTTTTCCCCAACGCAGGTCTTTGGGAAGTCACACTTGGTTTGTATAGCGGGGGGTAACAGCCATCTGCCAGTGGCAATCCTGGATTTTCCCACTTTGCCCCAAAAATTCTGCATTAAGGCCGGGGGATACAACACCCCTTTGTGGCCCCTTGCTGCTAAGCCAAAAATCCCCTCCCCGTTCTAATTTTTTGGTTGCAAAAAGGCCTGAAATAGGGATGTAGCGGTGAAATGGTGAAAATCTTTGGGCTTCCAATGTTCTCCAGGAAGCTTCAGAGATGGGATGGCATCCCGTGCGTCGGCGCAAGCGGTGGGGGACAGATGTTCCTCATTGAGCCGTACGCGCCTCGTCCTTTTCCGAAATCGGCTCGTTGCCGTAGCTCTGCTTCCCTCATTCCCTCCCATGAGCTGGGATCAGATGGAGCGGAGCGGAGCTCGCGTGCCATATCGACGGGCGAGTACAGTCGTCACGACCCGCTGTTACACTCAATTTTCTTTGTAAGAAAGATTCCCTTCATCCTGCCGGCTGGCCGATGGCTGGTTATACTATACATCACTGCATATTTTCCACTTGAGATCAATACCGCAGTCCCCGGATGCTTTGAAGAGCGCTGCCGGCATCCTGCGGACCCCGGGTGCTTCACCGGGCATCGCTCGGGAAATAACACGAAGCAATTTTGCCCCATCGCTGTACCCCCCTCGCTGGCATTTCTTCTTCTCCATCCCCTCATCTTCAGGCAGAGCTCTGCCAACACTTTATTTTATTATATTCAATCATGTTGAAAACGCTCTTGGCAAGAAACCCGACCGCTCTGAACTTATTTGTTGTATTTTTTTTTTCTTTTTGTTTTAACAATTCTGCATTGTTTCGGGCTATTGCGCGCGCTAGGAGGCTCGAGTTTCGTGCATTCATTCGCTCTTCTCTTGTCAAATCTGCCTTCGGAGCTGTTGTTTGGCTCCCGTACGCACCCTCTTCCATTTCCAACCATTCTTTTTCACTTTAAGTCCTTTTTCTGCCAGCTCCAACTGGGTTTAACCGTGCTGCGTATTCAATTTCTGCACTTTGAGTTCCAAAAAAAAAGAGAAAAATACCCAAATACACCACTTAATGCCACCATATTAATTTTGTGATGGCTCCCAAACACTAAATTAACCTTGAGGAGATGCGATTGCAGCTGATTTCGCATATATTGCTACAATACCGTTAGTCGTAAACTTATACAACCGCTGTGAAAACCAGATACGGTAGTTGAGCTCAGTTCTGCTCTTGGAGAAGGTCCCCCCAAGTCAGAGGTGATTTATGCTGGTGGGAACAAGAGGAGAGTTGGGATCTCTTGCCCTTTGATGAATTCCATGTGCTAACATCTTGCTGCCTGAAGAAACGCTTCGCATCCTCGTTCCAATAAACGTATTAAATGATCGCAACGTTTTTATGTTCCTGGCTGAAGGCTGGGGACTAATCACATTTTCTCTAAACCCTTCAATACGACAGATCTGGAGGAGCTGCTTCAAATTGACGTGTAATCTGGCTTCCCATCATAAACAAAGGCTTTTATGGGGGCTCCCAGGGCCAGCTGATGACCCCCAAAACCAGAGGACAGTTTCTTTTACTGGTAGGGATGTGGCCGGTGGGTTTTGCTCTGATTCCCTGCACGCAGCAAGACCAGCCATGAAACACGTTGGAGATTTCTCTGTCCTGGTTCAACTGATTGTGCCACCAAGTGATGTGCAACCCCGCCATCCACTTTTCACACCTAGAAAAGTCCTCGTATAAAAACATCAGGCTGTTGTACAGCATCTTTAATACTTGGTCTTTTTCAAAGACTCGTTTTTTAAATTATTTATTATTTTTTCAGCAGTCTGTCCTTCCACTTGTGATCAGCGTGAACCCTTCTCCTGCTGCATAGCAGGTTCAATGGCTCAACGCAACACTTGGTCTTACTTGGAAAAATGCCGCTCTGCCCATCATGCCTGAAATTTGGGAGTGGTGGAGTCGATGGATGCGGGATCCCCTTTGCTTAAAGATGTATCTGGGGTGGACGCGGCAGAGAGAAGAGAAATGGGAGGGTCCAGGTGCCACATCTGGAAGGGGGAGATGCAGATGACAGCTCTGGAGGAGAAGCAAGGGGACCTCGCACACCTGCAGTTGGCCCTCCATGGTGCAACCACGTCGTCCATGAACGTGGTTTTGAAATGCTTTGGCTCCGCAGCACCGATGTCCACCCGTGCTTCCTCACGCTGCTGATACCTTCATGGGGAGCCCCAAGTCCCGTGGGTGGGGGACAGTGAACCCCCTTCCCACAAGCCCCTTGCAGCCCCAGGAGCTGGTTAAATGTGCGTGGGAGGTGCGGTGCAACACACGGAGCTCACCAACGTGCTGCGGCTGCATTTGGATCCTCGGGGTAATGATTTCCAGCTGGTCTCCCACTCCTAGCCTGGATGCTATTCCTCAGCTCGTCTTGCCTTTGGCTGGCTGCCTCCCTTCTTTCATCCTCGCTGGAAGAAAGCAAGGCTTCTGTCTTCTCTAGAAAGTTGCAGAATGCTATAAAATCCCAGGATTTGTGGAAAGGTGTGGAAGTGCAGACCTTGGCGGGATGCCTGACATCACGGCCAGCGCCAGCACCCTGGCACGGGGAGGTCCACGATGGGCCTCCAGGAACAGGGAGTCTCCTCCAGACAGTGACCATGGTGACTTACCGAAGCCAGAGGAGATGATGGGGAAATTGGTTGGATGCATCACTAAAGCCACTGACTCTGGCGCTGAGCTTCATCATCTCAGCTGGAGATCAGTTTTTGCCTAAATGCCCCCAAAATACACCTCAGCATGGTAATAGCTACAGTAGTGGGCTTCAACCACCTGGAGAAAGCTTTAGCATGCTCACCAAAATAAATGAAGCATCAACATCTGCAGCTTTAGGTCAAACTTTTAAATATCCTGGGCCAAAGCTCAGAAACATCATGATGACGTGGAGCCCGACCAGGAAGATGGTGGAGGAGAGATGGATGTGCTCGTGGCAGCTGCTGCTGCTGAAGTGATGGTGTGTATCAGCTGAACGCTGATGTCTTCACACCCTGCTCCTTTTCCGTGGTCTGATCTTGGTGGAAATCACTTGGCCATGCATGGGTGGAGATGTGCATTGAGTCCACAGTGTCCTAACATATCTCATTGTGGGGACGTTGGATGTTGATTAAGTCTACAGTGATAAAGCCGGTGGACTTCCCCGGCATCACCACTTACCTGCTCCCATCCCTGATGGCCATTTAGCACCGTCCTGCAGATCCTCGGTGGGAAGATGGTAGCTCTCAGCCGGCAGCAAAAGGGGGTAAAGCAAGTGCCACGGGCTCGGTGATGAGCGAGGGATCTGCCCTCCAGCAAGGCGCAGCAGAAGCTCACCTGGGCCGTTCAGACACTTTCATAGAATCATAGAATCATAGAAACACTGAGGTTGGAAAAGACCTCTAAGATCATCGAGTCCAACCGCCAACGCAACCCCCCCATGCCCACTAAACCATGTCCCCACGCGCCTCATCTACACGTCTTTTAAATCCCTCCGGGGATGGGGACTCCACCTCTGCCCTGGGCAGCCTGTGCCAAGGCCTGACCACTCTTGCAGGACAGAAATTTCTCCTCATGTCCAACCTAAACCGCCCCTGGCACAACTTGAGGCCGTTTCCTCTCGTCCTAAGAACTTCAGGGTTCCTCTGGCAAATCCCTCCGGGCTTGGAGGGGCTCCCGCGCTCCGAGCTAAGCCTGCGCTTAAGCTGGGCTCCCCCGATGGAGATATCAAAAGTACTTGTCCGATGTGCAAAAGGTTTCTAAAAGGTGGGGTTTTCCCCCCTGCTTGTTTCAAAAATTATAAATTAGAGCTTCCTCTGCTTCTCCTGTGCCCTCCTGTACATCAACCGGGAAAGAAAGGTGAGGAATGATTTTTATTCCTTCAGCTTAGATAGTGTTTGCTCCTGAGGCTGTTTCTAGATCATAGAATCATAGAATGTTTAAGTTGGAAAAGTCCTTTTAGATCATTGAGTCAACCATAAACCTAACACTGTCATGTCCACCACTAATCCGTGTCCCCAAGAAGCAACGGTGAGGGGAAACACCGACGCCGCAGAGAGCCGCTGCCCATGCCGGGGCAATGCTGAGAGCCCAAGTGAGCCACAAAGCTTCTGGGACCCCTCGGAGATGGGAAATTGGGGGGAAATCAGCAGGAAAAGGGTACTGCGGTGTCACCCTGGCCGAGCCCTGCGGCCACCTGCATCGAAACCCATCGCAACAGCGTTGGATCTCTTGCAAGAAACCCTTAAACTCCAGTAGGCTCCTTTCAGGCAGCATAATTGGGCATAAAAATGGTATAAACCCAACTTTGCACGTGGCATTGCTTTCCTGAGCTGCGCCGACGGGCCAAAACCTCCGCTCGCCAGCTCCTCCAAACGCAATTCCCAAGGGGATGGTGCTGGCTGCAGGTGCCCATCGCTTGGTCAAGCTGCTTTTAAAATACCCAAAAGCCCAGCGATATCATGAGAAAATAGAAAGGAGAAGATGAAAGCACGCCACAGAGCTGCATTTCTCAGCCTTCTGGAAAATTTTAAGTGTCATTAAATTTTGAAGCAAGAACGTCAGAATGGCACAGCAGCTCCAGCCAGCTTAAAATAGGGCGAAAAATGACTGCTGGAGACAGAGGGTTTAATTACAAGAGGCAACAGGCCAGGATCGTCAAATGTCACCGCTGGTCCCGCTTTGGGAAGACCTCGGCTTGGGTTCAGCTCGCCAAAATTTCGGCAACCACCATTTCATCCCGATCCCTGGGCGTTCGGCATCCTGATGCGCCCAGGATGCGAAGCCAGTGGTGGGACTCCTGCCCACCTCTGGTTTCTTCTCCAAACTGGAGCATCCTCAAAGATGCTCCTGGGAGGGTATTTGTAGCCCAAGGAAACCTCTCGTCCGGATGATGGGGATTTTGGAGGATGCTTTAGTGCGCAATGAGGCCGCAGGACCCCTGGGAGGTGCACGGTGAATTTTGCACGGGAAAAGTGGCAAAATTTGGGGCAACGCAGCCCATTCTGCACCCAAAACACATGCAAAGGGACCACCAGGTGCTGGATCACCCCCTCCATCCCATTTTATTTCCTAGCGGAATCCAGGGCTGACCGGCCCAGGGGACCGCTCCCCACCGAGGTCCCAAACCCCCCTCTCATCCCATGGGCTACATCCTAACTGACCTCGCACCATCCCCGGGACCCCGCGGGATGCAAACCCCAGGGAAAAGAGCAGGGAGAGCTGGTGCCCCGGCTCTCTGCAGGTTGGGCACTGCATTAATATTAAGTGCAATATTTCATTGAGGGGTTTTTGTACCCTTGAACCATCTCATTTAATTGCTTTCATGATTGCTTAAGTTAATTTAATAGCAGATCATTGAGTGGAGGGGCTGGAGAATAAGCTGGGTCATGCTCATACTACCAGCAACAGCTCGGCGTGCTCCTGGAGAAGCAAATACTGAAATAAAACATGTTTAATTCCCCAAAAGACCTGGGAACCTCCTGAGATGCCTTACAGAGCTGCCCCGAGAAAGGCCAACTCCTGCCCAGCTCCTTGGCTTCCTCCCCGCTGCCTCCATCCCATCTCCCTCCTCTCGTCTGTGGCTCAACTCCTCCGGTAGGAAGAAAAATTCAAATTTAAACTGATTGAATCGATAGGAGACGTGTCCGCCCTTATTTATATTCGCATCGAGCTGCCGCTCGCACGGCTTCAGCTGATGGAGAATCAATTCACGCTGCCGGAGGAGGCGAATCTCCAGCCTCCCCTAAAATCCCCTAAAAACCTGAGGATGTTCACACCGGAGCATCCTCCTCATGTCGCCAAGCCTGGGGCTTATTGCTCTTGACCTGGTGGAAAGAAGCCCTTAATTTGCGGAGAAAGATCTTTCTCTGGTGATGGTGCAGTTGGACCCTGCAGGAGTAGAAATACCTCTTTTTTAGTGACAATGTGGGTTATTTCATATTTTCACAGAAAAAAACTACTTGTTTTTTGGTCTCTGGATACTCCAGAGCACAGATCCATCCTCCAAAGCAGGAGCTCAGAGCTGGATGGGGCAAAGTTCTGTGGGATTACAGCAGCTCCCCAAATCCCAGGTCCCAGCACATTTATAGCATGCAAATAGCGAAGGAAAAAAGCTCTGAATTTTTACTGTCAGAAATGCCATTTTCTACCCATTTCCATTTCATCAAGACCTTTTTCCAAAGCATTTTGGCAGCGAGGAGAGCTCGCCGACAAGGGAATATTTCATCGAGCATTTTGCTGAAAAATAGAGATTTGATGGATCTTCACCATCTTTCAGCAGCACCGGGAGGGAAAAACTCATCCGATCTCCTGGGTCGTGCTGCCCTCTGCAGAAAATCCTGACGGATGCCGCGATGCCTTTCCAGATGAACTCGCGATAAACTAAATATTCCGGTGATGTTGTGCTGGGCTCAGAGTGGCATCGAACTGCTTGGGTGTGATCCCTGCGTCCTGGGACACGCAGCAGGGCTGGGACGCTGCGATCCTACATCTCCACAGCTGGAAAGGCTTTTTGCACCCCAAAAATGTGCCTCTCCCTCGGCCGGGCCAAGGCAGTTGGTTACGATCGGCTTTTGGACCTGTTTTGCATGCGCTTGACCTTTGGGTTGCCAACCCCATGTGGGTTGTGCGCATGTCAGCTTGCAGATTTGGCTGGGAGGGGAGAGTAGTGTTATTTATTTGTTTATTATTATGTGTTATTATTTATTTATTATTTTGTTATTATTTATTTATTTCAGTTTACAGCAACGCACCCATCCATCCATTGGCAGTTGGGCTAGATGATCCTTGTAGGTCCCTTCCAACTGAAATCTTCTCTTCTTCTCTTCTCTTCCCTTCCCTTCCCCTCCCCCCCCCCTCCTCCTCTTCTCTCCTCTCCTTTCTCTTCCCTCCCCTCTCCTTTCTCTTCCCTCCTCTCCCCTTCCCTTCCCTTCCCCTCCCCTCCCCTCCCCTCTCCTCCCCTCCCCCCTCCTCTCCTCTCCTCTCCTCTCCTCTCCTCTCCTCTCCTCTCCTCTCCTCTCCTCCCCTTTCTCTTCCCTCCCCTCTCCTTCCTCTTCCCTCCTCTCCCCTTCCCTTCCCTTCCCTCCGGGCAATTTTTACAGAATTGAAAACCAAGGAAATATTTTTTGTTGGTTTTGTTCTTCTAAAGCCAAATTTGCCCTGACAGGGTCTGTTTCTTGATATAAATACGTGAGTTGGAAAGGGAGAGCGAAGGAAGCTTCATGTACGTGTGCCGCAGGATGGATAGGATGCGGCTCCATCCCATCGACACCCGCTAACACCCCGGAAAACTGCTTCACCCAGGAGCCTCCGGTTTCCTCCGGAGAAAACATCCCTTTTGGGGGGATGCTGGGGACATTCCTGACCTGCAAACAGGCTTCGGGATCCCCCAATAAAAGAGCCATTAAACCAGAGGGGAGCGGAGGAGGGCAAGACCCCAGGAATGGCATCCGAGCCTTTTTACCATCCCTACAGGAATACTTTCCTACGGCACGTCCCTCGGAAGGGACCACATCTCGCCGCCGCAGGGTTTGCATCCGCAGAGCGCATCTTGCAAACGCTTCCTCACCCCTCGGCTGTGCCGCTTGGGGAGGAATCCGGTAAACCAGTAACAGGACTGGGAGGAGGAGAGAACCCAGCTCAGCTCCCGGGAGCCCAAACCTCACCGGCGGGGTTGGGTTTTGGCATCCCCGGCCGGGGAGCGAGGAGCGTTGTGCTCAGGTGTGGGTTATCCCAGGGGGAAGATGCTGCGGAGCTGCTCGGGGGCCAAACCAGCGTCCCGGGCAGCGGGCGGGGTGCTCGCCTGCTGTGGGGACCCCCCTCATCCCAATTCACTGCGGAGCAAAGGACACTGCGGGGGACAGCTCAGGTCTCGGGGGGCAAAGCTGTGCTCCCTCAGCTCCGGGTTTCCCGGCTCAATCCGGACTTGTTTCCCAGAACAGAGCGGGATCCAGGATGGAGGGGGATCCAGAACGGAGGGGGATCTGGGACAGAGGGGGATCCAGGACGGAGGGGGATCCAGGACAGAGGGGGATCCAGGACGGAGTGGGATCC
>VZTQ01006949.1:325193-345746 GCA_013400755.1 Pelecanoides urinatrix | reverse complement strand
ATTAAAAAAAAAAAGGTGGAAAAATAAACAAAAAGTGGAAAAAACACAGTGTTAGTTCACATGGCCAACACAGTTGAACAAAGACTTTCAACCTTGTCTTCTGCATTTAAGCCCACTGAGAGGAATGAATAGATTTTTTTTTTTTTCTTTTAGAGCTTAAGGTAACCATACATGAAGATTTTGACAAGAATGTGAAGACATGCAGTAATTTTGTAAAATACATAGGGAAGTAGTTTGTATTTATTTGAGTCATTTTTCCAAATAAGCAAATGCAGTTTTGAGGTAGGTTTGCTATGGAAATCCAGGGCACTCACATGAGACAATGTGCTAGGGCCACCTCAAGACTATATGCAGCTCACTGGACAATTGATTACTTTCAAGTTGAGCCTGCAATGGCCAAATTTTGCTTATCTTCCTGTTATTGCAAGCAGCAGCTCATTTTCAGAAAACTTTTGTAAGTGTAGCTACCTTTGAGGCTTCTGTCCGTCTAACAGGTTTAGTTTGATATAGCTTCATTTCCTTAAGGAAAAAAAATTACCCAAAACTTGGTCAGTAGTTCTAGAATTACTTTCTTTTAACATTTTCAACTTAATACTACACTTAGTAGAACCAGTAGTTTCCAATACTTTCAAAACTGCTTTAACAAATGCAGGATGTACAATATATGATTATCTGTTATTCAGACACGTGGGACAAATAGCTGCTAAGCTGTCCAATCACTTTCTAAAAAACATGTAATCTTAGTGTTAAGAGTATTTTGTAACTGAACAGAAAGCCAGTTATTTTAGTTCTACTAACACTACAACAACAAATGGAAATTGGGCTGAAATTCCAACATAGGCAGAGATATACTTCTCTCTGGTTGGAGGGAAAAAAAACCCAATCAATTAGAAGCGGTACTGCAAATCTGTACCATGAGCTTAATGATGTAGCATAAAAAAATGTCAGCAGAAGTGAAAACCCCAAAAATATACTTACCTTCAAAGTAAAGGAATATTGAACCTTTAGCATCATGTAGTGTCTTACTTATGGAACAGCTAAGTCTAACCATAAAGGGGACAACAGGGTCTTCTTTATCTCCTCACCTACTGAGACATGAACTAGCCAGCTAGAAGAATTCACAAGGACAATAAAGCATGGCCCTCTAGGCAATATATATATTTGTTTTATAGTGGGTCAGTCTCTGATTCAGTGGATAGACCATAAACTAGCCAAATCACTAAGAGTGGGAAGCTGCATTGCTACCACACTGAATTTGCATTACCATCCCCATTCTCCTTTAAACTTACTTGGATGTTTCGGTTCAACAGCTACCCGCACAATCGGTGTAGCTTCAAAGTTGAGAGGTGTAAACGGTGGACAAGCTGGAGACGTTGACAGTGTTGCAGACTTTAGCACAAAATCTTGCAGGCCTCCTATTCCTAATAGAAATTGGAAAAAAAAAAAAAAACAACAAACAACAAAAAATCATCCACTAACATACTAAATGAGACTAAAGACATGATAATCAAGCTAAAAAAAGCTGAAATTATTCTATTTACAAAAATCAGACTCAAAAATTCCTCACTGTTCAAATAAAGTATCTGTTAAAATATTTTTGCATAAGCTGGGTACTCAAGTGTGACATTTGATATTCAGTCTCACAGTTCCCATTGCATTCCCTCTGTATTTTAAAAAGGCATGTTTATAACTCTGAAAAACAGAAAAGACATGAGGACTTTTCCCCTTCTAATATGTCCAATCCTTTGTACAGCTCAGACTTAGTTTTGGTGGCTTAAATTTAGAAAAATTTAGATTGCAAGAGCCCTCTAAAGGTCATCTAGTCCAACTACCAGCTTGAAGCAGGGCTAACTTCAAAGTTACATCAAGTTGCTCAGGGCCTTGTCCAGTCAAGTTTTAAAAATCTTTAATGATAGAGACTCCACAGCCTCTGTTGGCAAGCTCTTCCAGTGTTTAATTACTCTTATTGTGAAGAATGCCTTTTTTTTTTCTTCCCACCCCTCCATGCCCATTTGGGATTCCCCTTTTCTGCAACTTGAATCTTGTAAAATTTAATTTATCATATAGCAAGCTATTAATTCTAATTCTAATATATTATCTAATGCTGGCAAGCTGGAGAAAACTGAGCTTAAACTGTAGTGATAAGAAAAAATATAGAAAAAATATTAGCTATAAATCTGCAAAATAGCTGCTGTAAATGCATATTTAGTCTTGGCTGGCTAACTGCCACATTTAAGCCAATTTGAAATTATTGCCTTCAAATTCCTAACCAACAGGACATCATTCATAATTTAGTCAGAGCTACAAAAACACTATGAGAAGTGGTTGAGTAATAAAGACAACAAATAAAGCTGATACTGATATATACAGTCACTTTTCCCGATTCTCCCTCAATCATAAGCAATAAGCACTGCAGTACTTCTAATGGAGTGTAAATTAAATGTACATGTAACTTATTACAAGCAAACTAAAACCTTTAGCTCATAATCTATACCTGCTTAAAAATTAAATTTGCATTTGTAGATTGCTGTATATTTGTGCTCTTTCCTCCTCCTTCTCCCCTACATGCCCAAGTAGCGATAAACAGAGAAGTTCTTAATCCCAGCTCCCCCTTATCAGCCTAATACTTTTCCAGGTTCTTTTTTGGCTTAGTCTTCTTTATTTGAGGCCAGAAACAAAGAGGGTCAGCTTCCACCCTATGAGATCATGAAGGAGTTTAAATGCTGAAGAGCCAGTCTGCTGCAGAGTTATCATCTGCAGAATCAGGCTGTTTCTACAGCTCTGAAGGCTGAATGTCTGGCCAGTAGGATATGCCAAAACCTAAAATGTCACTATTTAAGAAAACCTGCCTCAAAATAATTGGAAGCAGAGCAACATTCAATGGCTTTAAATGCAGGACAGCAGATGCTACAAAGAAAATAAATCTGTATAAACTCTGTGTTGCACCTGACCTATGACCAGCATGTATTTCCTCTTTTTCACTTATTCAACATGTGGTTTGAATGAAAAACAAATGCTGGATCATCATCACCACCAGGGACTGAGAAAAGGGATGGGTCCATTTTATTCTGATCTTCTCCAGCTGGTAAAAGGAAAATGATTTAGAGTGGGAGGTGAATAGCTTCTTTTCACAGTGTAATGTGAACCAGAGAAATCAAGTTATCAAATCTTACTTCAGATAGACTCACTCTTTTCTTGACACAGGTTACAGTACTCTTACTACCATAAAGAAAGCTTAAAGCTCTCTGCTCTTTTGTTTCATGTTTGAAAGTAAAAGTACATTAATTATACTAGTGTCTGGCAACAATAATACACTAAAAATAAAAAAATCTGTCAGTTTTCATAAAAATCTGTTAGGCTTACAACCTGAGCGTTTTAATTGCTTAACTGTGTGAGCTAGCATAAAGCAGTGTCCAGCCCTGATGAATCTTTTTAATTTACAAATTCTTAGTAACGAATGTTGGCAAAAAAATCCATAAAGAATAAAGGTTCTTGGACACTTTTTTGCATAATATGATTATAGGTAAGTAACTGCTAATGTATTTTCTGAATAATAGTAGACTAAGATGTAATATAACTAATTCCAAAGTACCACACAACATGTCAATGGAAGAATTCTACTAATTATGCTGATATATCAATCTTAAACTTACTTACTGTTCATGCTACTGAATTTTACACATACTACACAGATCTCAAATATATATTAAAATGTTAATCACTTGAATAGACTTAGAAAAGCCAATCCAAAATTAACTTATAAATATGCCTCCCGTTTTAAGATTGTTTTTGTTCTGTTCAGCCCTTGAGGAAAGATATCATTATAACACACAGATTTTACTTCATATTTCTGTTTTAGTACAATAATTTTCAAAAAGAAAGGAACCATAGGTAAGAAAAAACTGCTTAAGCAAGGAAGGTGAGACAAACTATTGCTCATTTGTTTTAGGTTAGCTTAAAGAATGAAATACTAAAAAGCATTGCAAGTATTTTTGAATAGTCATCTCTCAAGGAACAACCTAGTCTACAAAGCATGCAGTCTGTCACACAAATAAACATGCACACCAGTAGGCAGTTTCTTGTACATTGCTTTTGTTTATTTATTTATTTTTAAGAGAAGCTGGAGTTAAAAATGTCTATAGGAATTTTTAAACGTATTAACTTGATTAGGAAACTGCTGCTTTTTATAAACTCTGCCTGTGGTGTGTCGCCTAATTTCTATAAAAAAGAAAATGCTGAATTCTGACTCTTCGGAGGACTGTAAACTTCAAAGACATGAGAGTTTATTAAAAACTCCTTATACTTTGCTATATACTGTGTAACACTACTTCTAACATTGTACTTGGTAGCAAAGCCTTTTATTCCCAGTCAGGAGTCAAATCACCTTTACAGATTTTATAACATAAGGCAAAGAGCCATATCTACTAAACAGTTACTACTGTAAGTATTTTATTTTTCTTGTGCATAGTCCTGTTGAGATTAAGGGGATTACAGTGTAAAGAATGCAAAGCAAGCTCCCATGCGGAAAAGTCAAGCCTACCAAGGGATACCATATGAGATTTGATAGCAAGTATGAGACTAGATTATTTTTGCTTAAATTCATTATCTAAATGCTTTGCTCCTACTGCAGAATAGTATTTTCATTTTAAAAAAGCATTCCCACATACTACTGGTCACTAAAGAAACACAGTGCCTGAACTCAACTGGTCTTGAATAATAACGGACACTGAAAAATACCACTCTCCAGGGCTCTGTCTCTACGTGCCAAGGACTTCACTGAAAGAAACGTAATTTTACAAAGCTTAGCACTCTGACAGAAACACACAGACAGACTAGCATTAGTTCTACAAACTTGATACCATCTTTAAAAGAAACAGGCAAGACTTCAAATATTATGTGCAGATACAATTTTTAAAAGATTACAAATTAACTCTCTTGTCCTAAAGAAGTCAATCCTACACATAATTGTTTATCAAACTGATTTTTGCTAGCATATATTAAAAGTATCGTCCACATTTATAGAAATGTAACCGGCTGCTTACTTTTTACATAGACTATATTCAGATTACTCTGACAAATCATTCAGTGACCAACAATAAACATATTTCAAAGTATTAAAGTTATAATTTCAACAGTAATTGTCAATCTGTAGGTTGAAAATAAGGCTTCCTCTTAATAGACAAGGAACTCATCAAAAGCCTGTGACATAATGTTAAGAAATATCTTCTGAGCTTGGTTTTTTGTCATTTAAAAGTAGACCAAATTATGGCGTGCATCAGGGAGAATAATTACACAGATGGAGAAATGTTAAGATTTACAAAGGTCCTTCTTTTGTTGAGTCCTTTCTGTTACTTGCCCTAGAAGATAAAAATACTAAATCACGTATATACCTACTTGTATCACTAGTGTTTTTACCACATGATAGAAACTAAATGGTAAAAATAGATAAGAACATCATGACTGAAATTTTCAAAAGGAGTAGGAGATTTAAGACAAGTCTCCATTTACTTTTCGCTTCTGTGTCTTGTGGGTAACCCCTACACTTCAGACACTAATTTTGCTGCCTTTAGAGATAAAGTACACTCTTCCAGCTGAATTCAGCTATAAAGATCCAAACACATAATAGATCAATTTCAAGATATATGTAATTAGTTTCCTTTGATGTAGAATGATTTAGCATTTAATAGTCTTTCAAGATGCAAAAAAATGAAGCAGACACCACCACCATGCATAACTTTTTCAATCAGATAAGGAAATAATTTAGTTTCCAGTGTGAAAATCAAACAAAGAAGAATGAAAGCTGTTTAAATTTTAACTTCTGCCACATTGTTACTAGCCTCAGCACATTTGTTCAGTGGATCTTTATCTTCTCTCACTGATGATATCACCACTTAAGAATCCTTGGCTGCTTTGGAATGGAGACATGTCAAGCTTTGGACTAACACCGTAAGGAACTAAGTAAAGCAAAAAGCTAACTTTAACCTTCCCAGTAAGACTCTGTCTCCACTGAAATATATCATTTCTTATCAACATTGTTTGTTTAGAAAGATTAAGACTTTACAATATGCAAAGCCTCCTGGTTTAAATGCTCCACGCACTGCACTATGTATCAGTGAAGAAAGACCATGGAAGCTCATAGGTAATTCATGTAAAAGGAGGTGTGATGCAAACTTTTGTAAATCTACACAATCTGAAATCTTAAAATGAGCATGTGTCTTTTGTTTCAAAGGGAGTGTACAAACAGACTATAATTTTCTTTGGGTGGTAACACAAATACTTTTTTGTCCTCCCTAGTGAGAGACATTTGAAAAGAAATATTTTTAAAAGATGCTTTAAAAAAACACATATGAGAAAATAAATTCACAAATCCACCTTAAAAATGATTGGCTCTTAGATGTTTCCAGTCTTTCCCTGAAGTAAATAGGCTAAAAGCCAACGAAAACAAACAGAAAGGCAAAATGTATTTGCCAAATGATATTAAAATAAAAAAAAAAAGAAAGTAACTCCATATCAATCATCATTCTCTTTCAAATCTATCCACAGAACTCTCCTTTTCCCAATATCTAGCATAAGCCTAGAAAAGATTAAACCATTAGCACACTGTTACCTATTAGGGTGACTAATATTGGTTCACTGTTTCCATGTACACTTCAAGTATCAGCGTCCATCCTTCCATTACTACCCCTAAATAAAAAAAAATAAAAAAAAAAAAAGAAAAAAGAAAAAAAGAGGAGGGATTTTGCACAGGGAAACTAGCTTTTGGTAGGATTAAACTCGGTTACAATAGTATGCCTTTTATATTTCAGGAATCTTATAATGTTTTACAAATTACTGGAATTAAGTGATGGTAACTGTAGGGACTTCCGACAAATAGCTACTATGGCTTCAGAGTACCTTGTATTATACATTTATCACCTCAGATTTTAAGCATGTTTCCCTTGCATCTCATGGGCCCTGCACAGAGACATATGAGGGCAGAACTTGACCTTTCTATATTAGAAACTGTTTCTGGAAAGGAAGGGAATGTAAATCAAGACACAGACCACATTCTAGTTGAGATTTCATCAACTTTTTTCTATAATACAGACCACATGTTAGCACAGATTGCCGGTGAGCCTCCTCTTCTCATCTGTAATTGTGCACTTCCCCCTCAATTGTTCTTACTTGCTTCTGAGGCAAGTGAAATTGCTTGTATGGAAAACAGAATATTGTGAAGCATGTGCATGTTCTCAGTACTTTCCAATCATTTTACAGAAAAAGTTAATTCAACATTTTCTTTTGTATCTCATTTCCTCTTTTCCAATGTGGTTTTTTTGAGCTGAATCTCTAAAAATCACCAGTATCCAATAGATCGTAGAAGCCTCTGTCCAGGTTTCTTCTTGAGTTTCAAATAAACAAGTTCTACCTAAATACGTGCTAGAGATTAACAAGCAGAAACATGAATTCAGCTCCTCCATACAAAGGTGTTAAGTTATACTTTTATTGTAGAACTTTACTTTTAGGTTCACAATAGTTTGAGGGCAAATTGAGCACAACTTTCTGATTAGATGAGAGTAAACTCAGTCATATTATTAATACTCTTGTAACAAAATTCCTTCTCCCCAAGGGACACAATCATGCGATAGGACATTAAATGCAATAAGTAACTTCTGATACCTCAATGCTTTACTACTGAATCATCGAGTAGTAAAAAATGAAAAAGTGCTAGGGCACTCCATTGAGTTCTTTTAGAAAAAAGACTAGCAGTTCTAAGAACAAAACTGTCTGCTTTTAGAAGAACTGCAAGGAAAGCAATAACATGATCTAACAGCATGTTCCACTAAAATGCCTTATTGCATGATTATAGTTTCAAAGAGGATTGCAAACATATAATGAATAAACAAGCATCATTTATCTCTGCTGAGATTCTGTGGAAAAAAATACCATACATTTGATTAAGTACTTAGACTGCATGATAACATATGTTTCCTAACTGTTGATTGACAATTGTAATTATGGACTTTCCTAAACTTTTCTCAGACTAGACTAAAAACAATTTCAAGGAAACTATAAAAAACCCTTTACATTAAACAGTAACATCTTTAAAATGATAAAGTGAATGGCACTCAGTCTTTGTGAAAAAGCTGACACCAAAGTTGAGTCAGGAATTTGCTTGCTAAAATAGAAATTTACCTTAAAGTAAACAGAATTAAACCAAAATCAGTTAACATTCCAAACGGGACTTCTGGGTTTACAAATAGGTGTAGTCAAAATGAAATATTGATTTCCTTAAGTTGCTTAATGAGGCAAATAAATATAGAAGATGAAAGTATTTCAGATAATGATATTTTTCTTACGCTACAAAATTATTTCATTTGTCATGCCATACTAATTTTTGGAGCTCAAAACTAAAGCAAATGATCCTCATTTTTAAATATTTATGGTTAAACTTAATTTTAGCACAGAAGCTTAGAAAGTTAGTTCATGCTTAGATCTGTAATACACTCCCATTCCTCTTTATGTCTTATGAAATCAATGGACTTGTAGCTTCACCAAAAAAAAAAGAAAAAATACAGATCTTTACTCCAATTTAAGTTACTTTAATCTTTTAACTGTAAAGTGTTCTTGATAAAGGCACTAAACAGTACCTTTTGTGGTTTTTATAAAAATGTTAGTAGTTCTACTCAGCAGCATAGTATACATGTAATATATTTTGCCTGAGCCCACACATTATAATTCCTTTCCATACACCAGCTCAACTTGACATCATTTGAAAGCAGCAATACAGAACAACAGTAAATATGTGGACAGATCTTTGTACAATGTGGCCACATAGGCACTGGAACTCACTTCAGTTAGCCTGTATATCAAATTAATACTTCCATTACTGCATGTGGAAAGCATTTAGCACCATACAAAATTCTTCAAGGGTTTCTGAAACACAAACCAAATTTTAGACTTATAATTACTTTGAATAAATGATTTTAATTTGACCTGACAGCAACACATCTGAATTTACTTAATTTTTTTTTAAATGACTACCAGAACTTCAGAGGCAGTTGTTGTCCCAAACAAGTGGAATTTAGGAATGGTTGTTTCAACATATTTACTTTGATAATATAAAAGTCCTTCAAAATGCTGATTTGTTGGGGGTTTTTTCATTATTAGTAGTAAATTTGCTTTCATAAATAAATCCATGCAATTGCATATTGTACTGGAAAACAGATCAGCTGAATTCATCCTATGCAAAGGAACATCCCATGCAAGGGAAAAAATTTTGATCAGCAATCCTCTAAGGAAAAAGAAAGCCTTCCAGACAACAGAGCATTAACTACACTCTCTAAAGAGAATATATATTTTTTGGAGATGAGAAATGTCTCACAGGTGTAGCTCTGGATATTTGCAGGAAGCCTCCCTACTTTGTCTCACAGATAAGCACACGCTAGTCATCTACTGATGATTTATACTGGTTCAATGAGAAAAGTATTTAACAAAAAAGTTATTTCGTTTGTAATTCCTATATTGAAACTCTCCAAGACTTCAGCTATAATGTTGACATCTGCCTCATAGAAAAAGATGGGGCTACTGACCCTTCTTAAAGATGTTTTGTACATAATTATAAATTGATAATAAATCTTATCCATGAAAAAATGTCAACAAAATCCAAGAAAACATTGAGGTGTTTGGCAGAATGCTTTAGTTAGGCTTGATATCAATACCTAATTAAGTTTGCAAAAGGAACATATACTAAAAGACCTAAGACTTCACCCTCAAAGTAGCAGAACAAGACAAATCTCTATGTTCTAGCAGTTGTCTAGCAAAGACACAGTTTATGTTGCTTATATTTTAGATGTTAAAGAGGAGAAAATTCAGAATATTTTAAAATAAACCTCTCTGGCTCACTGAGTATATCATAGTAGTTACATCAGAATAAAATAGAGAATTCCTAACTCTACTCTTTTGCAGGACCACCATTAATAACGTTAGCTATGCACACATGCTCAGTTCTGGAAATCTATTAAAAGAGGATCCTATCTTCTTAGGTCTGTTACATGAATAGATTATATATCCAAAGTATTAATCAAAACAATCACTTCTCACTTTAGTCTATTAAAATGTTTTTAAAATATTCCACCTACATTGAAATGTATATAAAACTTCAGAAAGCAGGGAGGGGGGGAGGCAGCAGCCCAAGCCTGAGAGGGGAAGCATTGAATCAATTGTGCTCTATCAGATTGAGCATGAAGTGTTTAACATTAGAGGAAAGGAGATGGAGACAAAGCCCTTCTGTTTTAAAATGTAGTAAAGTTCAATATTTATTTTTAAGTAGACACTGGGAAGACATAATACTTTAATATTTTTATGAGAGTACTTGAGGCCAGATGCAAATGAATGAAGATCCAAAGTTCATTAGGGTTTTGAGCACAATAGCAAACTGATTTCTTCTAATTTCTTGACCAAATGCTGCCCACAACAGAGCACAATAACTAATCTCAGCTAATAGATCAATAACATCAAATGATTTCTTCATAAATCAGACGAGCTATAGCATAGTCTAACAACCAACTGACCATTAAGAGAAAATGCCATTTTAGGTTTTATTCAGTTTTAGTAATGTGTCCTGAAAATGGGCAGACTTCATGTATATACTGTTTTCTTAAATTGAAGATTATAAAATATAAGTAACATCTGTTACTTCCCAGAATCAATTATAAGTGGTGTTAAAATTAATGAGGCCTTCAGGCACCGATCTTGCAAGGAATTCATTTTAATCTGTAGAAGTCTTGGAGGTTTTATCACATTTGCCTAGAAAAGCTACGTGAACATATTGCTACAAGTTCTGCATTACATATTCTTGGTACATGGGGAATTTAGAATCTGCTACTAGAAGTGCCAATTACAAAAGACAATGGTAGTTAGTTTAAAAGCTCATTAAATTTTGTCCATCCTTGTGCTAATTTTAGAATTTGTTTAACTGTAGAATCACAATATACTTGATTTACATTTCATCAGTTAAAAAAAGAATATGAGGCCTTTATCATTCGATACATGAGGTAAATGCAAAGATAGACTAATCAGTTACTAGGATATTTCAGACATCACAAGTAGAAGCAGCATACTAATTACCAAATGTGTACAATATCCTGTGGGAAATGCCCTACTGAGTCATTGACCATTTATTCTGTTAACTTGTAAGACATGCAAGTAACTAATTAAAATTCAATTTTCCAAGACCTGATCCAATGCCTAATGCTCTCTTTTAAAGACAACCCTAACCCGCCTCCCCATTACATCTGCCTATAAGTGATTTCTGCTTGCTTAGTTTCTTGCCTTGGGAAATACGGCTTGAAGTGTTCCAAAGTACCATGAATAATGGATCATTTCAGTCTACATTATGCAGAAGTTGATGTATATTTTAAACATAATAATTTTCAAGAAAGATAAACAATAATATAAAATTTTAATTCAAGCTAAAAGAAAACTTTAAATAGCTCATTTGTAGTTACAAGTAATAATATTTGGGGGAATAATTAATTAGAAGAAAGATTCTAACAAAAGAAAGCACCTTTCCAATGCCTCATCTTAGGACTATTTGACATAATGGGTGTACAAACAAATGGCATGAGAGGGAACAGGGAATGCCTTAAATACACTTGTTATATCAGCAGCCTAGGAAGTTACTGATAATGAGTTATTTATCATGCGCTCCAATTTAATAGCAAAATAAACTCCAAAATAAACAGAAAATGCATTCAAATTAAAAAAAAAAAGAAATTACTGCTACACAAAAACCTATGACTGGGCCATTAATACTGATCTCAGATTGAAAGGTGGAGATATGCTCCAAACACATCCAATAAAATTTAGCTAGAATAGTGATTTTTAGTGAAAAGTAAAAATGGAATTCCAGAAAGTTATTTTAACACACACACATTGATCATTGACAAAAGTACCTAAGAAATACAAAATAATAAAATTCTGGAGAAAATGTTCTGCTACACCTTCATTATTCTGGCTAAAATAGGTTTTTGTCACAGCAGTAAAAAAAAAAAAAAAAAAAATCTTAGTTTTCCACAAAATTAAAACTGTATTTATATCATGAATTTTACAAGTCAGCTTCACATTAAGTATTTCTGGCAGTCTGCATCTGTGTAAACTAAGTATACCAAAATCACGTCTATTTAAAACATTAAAAAAAAAGTAAAAAATAAGACTGCTACTCCTTATCCCCCAACCTTTTTCCCCAAAGGAAAGGAAAAAAGACTGCCATTTGCCCCCTAATTTCTGATTACTTCAGCTAAAGTATCATTGAGAGTTATTACTGTAATTTGTAGTCCATATGATTTTGACTTCCTAAAATACTGCAAAATACTAACTTTTATTAGCTCTAGGTCAAGAAGAAAATGGGAAAAAATATACAGATCATTCCTAAGATACAAGAATTCTTAAGACTAGTGCAGAAGACCACATAACGGAATTGGGCTTTAAAATGTTCCTCTATTTCAAAATGGAGAAAAGAAATGAACTAGAAGTAATCCTGATTTTTAATGCTCCCTTGCAAAAAAGTAACTGATAAAATTTAATTTTATTTACATCCCATCAGTCTACATGCAATGATAACATCCCCAACGTTGCTCACTTCATTTGTTAGAAACAGGTTATGAGCCTCATACTGACAAAAGATACCACGAAGGGAGCTTGGAGATTTAACATCTCCACATCTGGAAAACCCTTAGTGTTTAATTTCCTTTTCAACAGTAATAACATCAGTCACCGAGTGCTTCATTTGCATTAGAGAATAAAAGGAAAAGAGATCCCACCCCAAAGGGTAGTCTAAGAACACCATCTCAAATACAACTAGGAGGATCTAGCACCCAGTTGCCATCAAAAAGAGCAAGCTTGCCCCCACTACTGGCTTCCCAGCAGCAGCATTAGCATTTGTCAGACTCTGGGTGAGCCCATTCAGGATAATAAATAAACAGAGTAAAACTAACCTAATAAAAAGGCAATTTTCCTTCTTACCCAATTTTCACTCCCTCAACTAAGAAAGCATTAATACATTTCTAAGAGACACTGCTTCTGACATGTTGTCCAAGAAAAAGAAGATTAATATGTTAATCACAGTGAAACTTCTATGGCATGATGAAGCCAACCACAAGTATAGGTTTAACAATCAGCATCTTATAAACCAGTTAAGAGACCTTTTTTCCCCTCCCTTCCATATAGAAAGTGGAGCTAATACCTCATAGTTCTGAAACAAGTTAATTTGTCTCCATGCCCCACCGCTAGAAACTAGATCAGTCTGGCTAACATTTTGCTGACTAAACAGAAGAGTCCACAGATGCAGTATCATGTATCACCCACAAGCAACAGCAGTGACTCGGCTGCTGCTTCAAAACAAAGCAAAACCTTAAAACTCAGAACGTCAGCTGCTTCTCTGAACAACAGAAACATGGCCATTTGCCACTCCTTTAAATGCTTTTGAAAAGTTCTGGGTAGATGAACCTTTTCTACTAAAAATGAAAAGCATTTCTGCTAAAAACGGCTGATTACTTTAATGACTTTTTTTGGTTGAGAAGAAACACTTCCAACACAGTATGTCATACTTCCTGAAGGGATTATGTACACAAAAGAATCTATTAAAAATGGAGTATGTTTTTAGTCTCATTTCCAAAGTAAATGCAACTCCTGTAATCTCACCGTCGCCCCTCAACAACTTTTAAACATGTTGTCAACTTCCACTAAGTTTACCAGTGAGAGAGAGGAGAGGGTTCAGATATAATTAAGTTTCCACAAGTTATGTAAAATCAATGGCTAAGTACTGAAGGGAGACCAAAATTGGTGAGCTCACTGAAAAAAGGGCAGGCAAAACACAATCATTATATATCCCGCTTAAAAGCAGCTGCCTGGTGACCAGCATGCGCATCTTGGCTGGCCAACTGGGACACACACAACTGCAGCATAGGTGTAGCTTAGAGGCAAGCTAAGGATTTTAAGGATGCCAGTCCACAGGAATCCAGGCTTTGTTAGTACCACTGCTCAGAGAACTTGCTTTTTGAACATGTCACAAAACAATTAGTCTTTTGTGGAAAAGCTCCGAAAAATGTAACCATCAGGATTCCATGCATTTTAGGTCCTGTTTTGAAAGCTTCTCAACACACAGCTCTTTGCATCAAATAACCATGTAGGTCTTTAGAATTCATCACAGGTGCTTTCAACTTCCTTGTCCTCAACAGCTCCAGCAGACTAAAGAAGGAGGAATCGGTTTGAGTGTCTTTGCTGATGTGTAAGTACAATAACTGGTGTAACAAGAACTACCAGCAGGTTTGCATTTTCCTTTAGATTAACGGGTTCCCAGTCATGCAACTCACAATGGTTGACCCAATCCTTTAATATTGCATAAAGCATGACTTGTACAAATCTTAACATATGACACTTGGAAAACACCAAGTATTTAAATGAATATTTGTTGCTCAATACTCTATTTCAGAAATCCAATTAGTCACCGAAACAGACTTCTATCAAAGTTGGCAATGACGATACTTTAGCCAATGAAGCTAAAAATGACAGTAACAGATAAACTGACTTATCCCCCATACATTGAACAACTGTATAATTTATACATTCCAAGTGTGGTTTTTCTATTTCCCCACCAGTACATTGTCTTGGCTCAGGTCTGCCTACATTCAAATCAACAATAGTATGCTTAAACCAATGCCAAGTGCCTTTGAAAAACCTGCCCACTTCAAATTTCATTAGGATGACAGAAATCTCTCCATTTGGTAAGGAAAAGCTTTCCCTCACATCTCAGCTAGAGTCCTTAAATTCATTGCAATTTTCCTGTTGCGATCTCACTGTCTTCATATAAACAGGCCCAGAAATAAAGATGGCAGCATAAAATGCTCACTACTGAATTAGGTGAATTAACTACCAAAACATGCCTGCACAAAGGTAGGTTACCAAATGCAAAATCCCACAAAAACCACTAGCTAGTCCATAATAGTTATGACAGAAGAGCAGCCTAAGAAAATGGAGCCTCTCATTTTTTAAAATCACTGGCTTAAATTTTGCCCAAATACGTAACAGACCTCGCTGGAGAGAATTAGGTAGTAAGGAGCAAGAAAGGTTAGAAAAGAACCATATTGCTTTTAGTCTTAATTAGATGCAAAAAGGTACCTAAATTTGGTTCCACATATCAATGCCAAAATTTCAAAATACAATCTAGTAAAGTCAGCGGCTGTTCTGCTTCTTAAGACAAAAACTCAATGGTAACAGCACCTCAAACATTACCCTTATCCACCTATAACTGGAATTAAACAATTCTTTATAAATAATAAACTCTTACAAATTCAGATTCTGAAACCTGTAAGATGAAACTGTAAGTTCTATCTACGCTTGCTATTTTCAATTCATACGGTTTTGACAATGAAATTAGAATAGCTATTACTAGATAACTACAAATGGAGTTGAAACTCACACTGCTTAGCTTGCAACCTCTGCAGAAGAATATTTCTAATAAATATCAGTTTTTCCAATTATTTACTAAATGATAAACCACTACGAACAATCTAAACTTTGAGCCTAAACTATCCAGTGCTGTCCCTTTAACACTTTTGTTTAGCAGTGCTCCACAGTTGGACATCAGTTGATACTCCTAAATATAGCTCTGCCTTAACTCCCCCCCACAGTTCACAAGCCAGACAAAGCCAACTTCATGACTCACACCCTGATATAGGCCAAACAACCCTCACAACACTCTTGCAATTTAATGCGAAGCATGAAACAACATCAAAATCTCAGGAAAATATTTATAAAATAACTCACTAAAACATAGCCTTTATTAACAATCTCTTGACTTTGTAACCTTCCCATTTGTTACACAGGATTTAGATTCTCTGCAACCGTGTTCGTGTTCAGTGGGGTTGTGTGCAGAATTAATTCCAAACTGGTCTTTCTCGCTCAGACTCCCATGCCCTCATTGCAACTCCCTCCTTGCTTTTTCTGAACTCCTTGAAGAAATTTTGGTAACAACAGACAATGGAAACAAAAGAGAAATATACAAAGTAATAAAAGGCTTTTGTGGCTAGTTCAAATGTAGAAGTAGAGGCATTTCACAACCACAGAGGGTACTTATTGCAAGAATGCTGTATATTACAGGCACTAGGTCTATTACACAATAAGACAAACACTTCTTCACATGCGGGTGTGAAACCGTGTATCCTGCGCCTCTCTCCGTTACACAGGAGGCCTGGCTAAGATTAGGAAGTACTCCAGCAGGAATTTAAAACACATTCAAATAAATTGCCCTCATGGATTAGTGGTTTATATTGCATAAACAATGCCAGTTAGGAGAAGAGCCTTTGCATTTGCTTAGGTTGTGGTTAACTAAAATATTTTTATATAGTCTTACTTTATTGACATGGGATAACTAAGGTAATAAAAAAAAAAAAGCTGAGGTGGAGTAACAGGTGGAAAGGCAGAGAGAAAGGTGGAATCCGAAGAGAAAACAGGAGGTTAACACTAAGACTAGGGGTGGGGAGCTTAGGGGAAAAAGGGTAGATTTCAGAGCCATGTTAACACTCCAAAGACAGTTGAGGGAGGTCCAGCCTAATTTCTACAGCCTGGCTATTATTCTGTGCAGAAGGCAATTAGCATAGCCATGAAAGTTAAAGAAATATTCAGAGAGGAGAATTTTCCCATCTCTTTTTCATATAAAACAGTAGCTTTTCTCAGGACAAAGTAAGTATCAAAGGAAAAAAGGAAGCTAAACAAGATGTTTTCATGACAGTGGCTTTACTTAAGACTACACTGCCTCTGAAACCAGGACATTATTTACAAGCTGAGCTAATAAGTAGGCACCATGCTGATTGCAGATTTTTGGCTTTCAGAATACTCCGTGAGATTAATTTAATTTAGAGTCAAAACATTTGTAGATTTTCTGCATGAAGAAATGCATATTAAAAACTATACAGCAAGGTTTTCACTACACTGACAGTGCTGTGAATCCATGTGAGACCTTTACCCAAAACTGAAGTAGCTACACATTTTTGTATTGTAGGAAAAACAGTACCCTCTGGCTTCACATTAAATGGGAATAGAAACCAGCTTAAAGGGTAAAACAAGTTACAAGGTTCCTACTTCCATTTCTAGTCAAGAAACATATGGAAAATTACATCACAATTCTCTACCTACCCTAATTTGTCAAGGAATCATCATCATCATAATTCAGATGTTCTGAATATTGAGATCATTTGATATTCAACTTAAAATATAATCCTTATCAGACAGTTGTGCATATGTGATGAGAAACTGAAACTCAGTGAAAAACAAAGAAAAACACCATTTTTTTTCTTCAGAACTGTTTTTTTCACCGGATATTTGTTTAAAGTATAAAGATGGGAAAAAGCCTTATTCAATCAAAGCCATGTAAAGGAGTGTCAATTTTGCATAACCCTGGAAAAGATATTACAGAGAAATAGAGAACATTACAAATTCAAGAGAATTATAAATTTTCTATTGCTAAAAACCATGTGTACAGAGCACAACTTCCTGATGTACTAAAGGAAAGATCTAAGAGAAATTACTCAGAAGACGAGAACTATGCAAAAATAGTGACAAACTAGATTTAATCAACAAAACCTACACTGCCTAGAAAAACTACTTTTATCCACCACTCATTCACTGCCTCCTACAGGGCACAGAGAGGATAACTTTTTGAGACAACTAAACTCTAATTTCTAGATTCAAGTTTCTTCTCCCCCTCTCCCCAAGTTACACATGGTATATTTCAGCACTGATAAACATCAGAAATGAAAATATTTTGTATCATTAATATGATTATCTAGGCAGGTAGTTTGTTTTATTTAAGGATGTGTTGGGAAAAGCACATTGTTCTGATTGAGACTGCAAAAGGATAAAGCAGCAGCATTGTATACAAGGCTTGGCAGGAGAGAAACGGAGATGCACACACATCTAAAATATATCTCTAAGATACAGAAAACAAAGATTATCCACACGGATAGTTTCACAATTTAAGGTAAGTTTTCACACCCTTCAATGTCTTTGCAATTCCACACAAGTAAAAGTCTAGCCTAAATGATAAGACAGTATTCCAATTACATATTTATTTAGTTATCTGCCCTAAAGTGTACTATGACTTGATACGGTGACAAATACCTACATTTTACAACTATCTTTTAAGTACATGAATTGACTACCTTTGCAATGAAGCTGAAAAACTTATCTGATAGAAATTGAACTTTATCTGATAAGTACATGAATTGACTACCTTTGCAATGAAGCTGAAAAACTTATCTGATAGAAATTGAACTTTATCTGACCAAAACAGCTAAAGAATAGCCAGCTGATTAAAAGTACACACTTATTTTCAAAAATGTCAGTATCTGATTCAAGTACACCATCACAGTAGCATGAGAGATGTATTTTCCATAAATAACATTGCAAAACTTAAAATCCTTTAAGAATAAAACTTATTTTCTGCATTGGAAATTGCACACATTCCTAAACAGATTTGTTTTATGGTGTCTTTTTTATGCCTGAATTGCTATACATTAATTTAATGTAATAAGGCATGTATTTTCAAACTCATTGGTGCTTAAAGCAATTATTTTGTACCTATTCCTGAAATGACACTGCATGTTCTCAGTTTGAATTTTAGAAAACCCACAGCCACATTGAACAAAGGAAATGTTTCTTTAAAACAGCTTCTGAAAGTTTCAGTTCTACAGCAAACTACTTCTGCAAAGGGAATTCTACAGTGTGTTTAATTCAGAAGTATTAAGCAAGCCTAATACAATTTTATACAGAGGGATAAAAGGTTCAATTATACAGTATAAATACAGATCCTTATTAAATCAGGTAATTTACACCTCTGTTGAAAACTGAAACTTAAACACTAATTCCTCAAATTAGGCATGCTTGCTGAGTCTCTCAGCCAGTTACTCTAGTGCCCCAGTGTCCGAGTTCATCCCTGAACCAATGTTTCCCACTTCTTCGTACAATATTTCATAGTGGCAGGATATTCTTAGAAATGGAATGCTGAACACTTTGAGTACAAAACCAAAGTCACTTTGGTTCATCTATCATAGATCCTCATTTAGTAATGGATACTAAAGTCTCTTCAGAGATTTTCAACCAATAAAGGCAAGTTAGATGATTCCCGTCAGAGCCACATTGTCAGAAAGGAGAGAGCACACGGCTGTACTATAAACTGCCACCTACTAAACAATACTGACATCCTAGTTTTAAAGAGGATACTGGTTTAAAAAAAATACAAAACACCAAACACAAAAGCATGTTGCAAGTAAGCATATGGAGGGAGGGTATAGTTTTCAGGCTCTTCAAATGAAAGTGTGAGGTAATTTCCCAAAATCATGAGCGATGCATCTCAGTATGCTGGACAAAATCCCAAACACAACATTATGGATGTGAGCTCAGCCAATCATCTCAAAACTTCACCTTAAGACTTCTATTACCATTTTCATCAGTGATACTAACTACTTTAACATTCTTGTTCTCTTACAGTATTGGAAAAAATAAGAGGTTCATTAGCCAAGTAATAAATATGGTTATTTCTGTAGATAACTGTTCTCCCTTTATTTATGCATGGACATATTCAGTTTCATAGAGGAAGAAACTAAAAATAATACATTGATGCTGACGAAAGAAGGTAACTGTGAAATACTGGGGAAAAACCCTATCCTTTCATTTTAAAGAGACTTGAAAAATTACACCCAACCAAGTACAGACACAGAAGATTTTGATATTTTGGAGATAAGCCAGCTAGTATTGAAACCCACAGTTAGCTATTGAAAGGCTGAGGAACATCCGCCCAGAGGCAATGACTACGTAAGTCAATTCTCCACCCTCTCCACCCTTACAGGAGGAAAAGGAGTCATCTACTTTAACACTGGCCCTGAATTTTGATCAATGTATATTAGTGTAATAATAGGCATCTAATAAATTTGAAGTCCCAAGGCCAAAAAACAGTTCTTTCTGAAGCAAACACGGGGTGATAAACAGAGACGACTGCCTGCAACTCAAACCCTCTTCCCAGTCTATTTCTAGATCTTTTCTATTAAGTAGCTGCAGAGCATGTGCCTGCTGCTATGCTGTGAGTTTCTTCAAGCAGCAATGGTATGAAATTGTCTTGGTTCTTTTTAGTCCCACTGCTGCCCACAGGCATATAAGTAGCAACAACGAACACCAACAAGTCTGGGCAGTTTTCCTTCTGGTACTATTTGGGAAACCTCAAGCATCAGCAAGTATCTATCTGCATACAAACCCCAAAGAATCAGGAGCACTTGCCTCACATTTGGAAGATTATTTAGAAATCTAATTTTCATTTACATGAAAGCTCAGATTTTACAGATCATAATAACTAAAAGTTGCTTTAAAACTGATACAGAATGTTTCATTGCAGTCTCGCCTTTCCTCAAAAACTTAATTATTTGAATTTTTTGACATTATAATCCAACAGTGGTCAGAAGCAAATTTAAAGTCATTTTTGGCTAGATGAATGTATTATGACTTTAGCTTAAATAATCCTATACG